>JAQIWZ010000939.1:0-14648 GCA_034697245.1 Malaconothrus monodactylus
CTTTATTACTTCTCAATTATTATGTGATAATTCATTCTCGTCTAGAAATTATTAGATAGAGAGGACTTGACTTTTTATAAGTTAAGCAAACCATAAAATTCATATATCATATCAAATATATTTATAAATTTAGATCAAATATTTTCGAATTCGTAACAAATATTTAAATGGTTGGCCAATCGAGAAAAGTCACTCAAATAGATTTTATACATTCAACGAGACACTCTTTGCTTTAGAATAAATTTGATACATTTCAGAATAAAAATTGCTGAACTTCATTTTGAATTTGATTGCTCAAACTTTTTTAATCTCATAAGAGGAGATATAACCACTGCTTTCATATCTTACGGACTCGGTTCGAAATGTCAACTGTTTTAAAATTTCTTTTAACTCATTATTTTATATTTCCTGATTTAATGTTTCCAAAAGTCATTTAATTGTAATTTATTTATTAGTATTTTCACGGGTGTGTCGTTTTCATAAAATAAGCTTTTAGTAGTGCGCAAAAAAGATATGACAAACTTTGATTTTTTTAAAAGCTTTATTGTTAAAGCTTATTTTCCCAAATTTTCTAATGCTAGCAATGGTTCATGAGTTAAAATTTATTTACTTAAAGTGAATAAAGAAAATTTACTCAAATTACTCATAAAGAAAATAATTTTTATTAAAATAATGTTTTTTGTAATTTTTATTTTAAATTAAATGTTTTCACGCAATCTATGGATCCATTATTAAAGAATGAGAGAATAGGCGGCATTAGTTGGAAATTTTGTTTAAGTAAATATCTCTCAATGTTTCAAATGTTTATATTAATAGATTTGAAAGATGTGCTTCAATTAAATCTTTTGATCTATTGAATGCCAAAGTACGCAATTTTTTCGTTTTGCTGAATATATGCAGAATATTGTTTTGATAAACCACTTGTAATAGCTATTTGTTAACTTAGATATTTCATTTGTATTCGCCACTGATTTCAAAATCATAACCCTTTTTATTGTCAGTTCATTTATTTACAAATGAATATTTGATTACTCATTGCATAGATATTTATCGTTAATGTGGAAATACGACTATTAGTCTAAGCTTTAGTTGATTGTCAGCTTTCATATCATTAATGTAATTGATTGCGTCTTTCAAATTAATTTAATTATCTTTAGTCAAAATGAAATAATTATAATATCAAAATGTTTTTTGTGTTCCAAAATTTATACTCAAGAAATCAAATTATGTAATGCCAGTCGACTTGATCTCATTTGATAAGTATTAATCGTTTTACGAATCATTTGATGAAGATTTTTATTCGAATAAAAATCAATGATTAAACTTATGCCTCGATCCAAATTTAGAAATATTATTACTTTTTGATAGATGAATATCGTTAATGGTTTCTTCACTTCATTGAATACATTCAAAAGCATCAGCTTTTTGTCAGTTGATATCCATTGAGAAAAGGAGAAAAATTATGCGTTAGAGCGTTATATATTAAATATTAAATTTAATAAAATGAAATATACTTCACTTATCATTATTTTCAATAGTTAGACTCAACCCAAACATAGTCCCTCTCCTTCTTTACTCTATTGATTGTGTGAAATCTACTCTCTTTTATCGTAGACCCAATTGCTTTACGTTTGATTTACTTAAGGATCACTCGCTTCGAAGACACCTCTATTTTTTATTTTAATGCATTTTTAAAGTTATAGCTCTGACACTTCACTGTAGACTTGAATTTAAAATATATGAAATTTGGCTAAAAATAGCTGCACATCCTTATGGCCATTAATCCATTTCAATATCTTTTATGTTCGTCTTATTTAACCTCAAGTTTCTCAATATTTCATTTAATAAAAGTAATAATATTTTATTTGACACTTTAATATTTATGATAACCTTTTTTATGACTCAACAATAATTTATTTACTCGTATTTACTATAATTACTACTATTAAGTTTTTTTTGTTCAATTCTGAATTTCACGGTAAAAAATTAGAAAATTAAATATATATGAAAAAAGTTTTTATTAAAACATTTCTTTTTATAACTCAATTCTTACCCAATATTAAGTTATAAGAAAAAGCTTATCAAAAATTTATAAATATATAAATAATTCGCTTAAACTCGAGACTAAACATATGAGTCTTTGTTATTAAAAGCCATCCGAAAGATTACTTTTCTAAGAGATAGTAATGATAGCATTTTATAACAGGTTTTTACGATTGGATCAAAATTGAAACAATTATTTTCTATTGTTTTTGAACTTTTTCATGAAAAATCTTGCAAAAAATCGATATAATTTAGGAATAGACTATTTTATTGTTATTGTCATGTTTGTAAACATTTAATAGTAAAAAATGTATTCAATTTTATTATGTTATGAAAAATGAAAATTCATTTTTTGAATTTTAAATGGATTACAAAGATCTGAAAATAGCTCTAACGACATAACGATCAATGTAGCGATAACTTCAAAACTAGAAAAATGTGAGTGGATTACGATAAGTCAAAATTTGATACAACATTTAGATGCAGTGCTAATGTTCTTCTGTTGCTTCAATGCTTTCTTCTGTTGAGATAAGTGTCATTTCATATTAAGTCAGATCACAAATTGCTTCATTCATATGGAAAAGTTGAGTCAATCAATTTCATAATTGTTATTTTCGCTTCGATTGATTATTCGATAGTTGTTTGTAGTATAAATTTTGCTTTTCATTCAATACAATATGACTTTCATTTCTCACATTCATTCATTCGCACAATAAGTAAAGACAAAGACACTCTTTATCTCAATTCTTTAGATATCAACCATAATGTGATGTCTGTTGTATTTCTCAAAGTTCGTTAGTTTTCTGAATCGATCTTTTTTACTGACAAACCATTCGATCGAAACCTAATGAAGCAATGGATTAACTGGATTTGAAGTATTTATAATATTCATTACATAATAATAACTTAATTATCGCTAAATAAATCCTTTAAAATTTGAAAGCATCAAAGCCATCGATTAATAAACTTTTTCTATTTTTTATATAAATTTTTGTTTGAGAGCAAAAAGAAAAGTAATTCAAAATGAAAAATCTTATTCCCAACATAATTTCATTCGATGTCTCAAAATACTGTCTTTTCAAAAAACGAACAAAAAAACTTGTGAGTTACAAATTAAAACTAATGTAGTTCTATAAATAAAAACTATAATAATAATCAGAAAAGTATGATTGCAATTGTTTATACATTTCCATTCGTTTGCTTCTGCGGGGATGAAACCAACCAAAAAACAATAGCAACTGATATGAAATTTTCGTGTTTAAAAGAGTTCAGTAGAAAATGGTTCAGTTTAATTTATCTTTAAATCTTTTTTTATTTATTTTTTATTATTGGTCGTGGGCTTCAAAAATCATTAATTTGAGTTTGCATTACATAGAATAATTGGCTTCAATTTGCAGATATTCAATGAAACTTTGACTTCAATACAATTTTAGAATTTATTTTCCAGTCATTTAAGATTGAATTGAATTTTGATTCAATCGCCAAACATTTAAGTTGACAAATTGTAATGCCCTTTAGATAATAACTTTGTAAATAAAATACTTAAAAATATCGGTCAAATAAATTTCAAGTTCTTCCAATATAACGAAATGACAAGAGGGCCTCTTTTAAACCCGGAATTTGATACATGTTTTCTACATATCGTTAAAAAACTATCGAATTTGAAACTCACTAAATCATTTGATTGATAAAACTCATTTCAAAGACTTATAATGTTTTAGTTTGAGTGTGATTTCATTTTTATTAATTATTAATCGTAGTGAAGATTAATATTTTAAAACAAAATAGATTATCGGAAAATAGTTTATTACTAGAAATAAATTCTTGTATTTAATAAAAAATTTCTTCAATTAAGTTGTTTACAATTATAACGAAATTTTAATGGCTTTAAGACTTAACACTTTTGGTACAAAAGTTTATTCCATTCTTGTATTGTATGATAATATACATGATTTGTGAAAGTGTAATAAATTGATGAAAGTTTGCAAAGAAAGGAAATTCACTGGAAATACAATCAAAGGTGGAATATATTTGGGTGAAAAGATGGCATATTTCTCTTCTATTGAAGCAATTCCTGATTTCCATCAACACAAGAATTGAAACTCCCTCTTAGCTCACAGTTTGATTCCTCCCTCTCAATGCTTTCTCATACTGTACTTTCAACTCTCTGTTTTTCATATCCTACACAATAAGGAGTAAATTTAAATTTCTTTAGTATTATTCTTTGTTCTTAACTTTTTAATGCTTATTAATAGTCTAGAATTAAGATTAAGGACACCAATTATCTCTTAATTTTATCAAATAATAACAAAAATTAGTATTATTTACAACCAGTTTGGCTTAAATTTTGTGATACTATAAGTCAACTTTTGCTTTAAGTAAAAAATGTTATTTCAATTGTTTTAATTAAAAAAAATCAATTACTGATTCAAAGGTTATTAGTCTCAAAGATTATGAAAGTTATTAGTTTAACAACAATAATAATTTAGTTATAATGACATTTTGATGCGAAGAGAATGCGCTGTTATTCACTTTGCATTTAAATTAAATTTTGAAAAATAGCGAAGAGGAAAGTGCTAAATATTTCTAAGCCCTCAAAGTTGTGTTTGAGGTCGTACTGAACTTGATTATCAAATCTACTATCATTGAGAATCGTTTGTATTAAATGGTTTTTATGCTCTAAAGTTGAAGTCAGCTAAGGCAGGATCAGAGCCACTCTTGTTCTCTTTGAAAGTTGTTGGCCTCCAAAAAAGTGATATCACTCACTACTAGTCAGCTTTCGAGTTGGTATTACTGCTTACGAGTCAGTCACGCCTTTCAGATGCCTTTTAGATGCGGACTAACATTAAAAGCTGACTTAACTTATGTGCAAAAGTTGCCTGTTTTTTGTTTATGCAGTCATAACGAAACAAATATTTGGCAAAAACTAACCAAAACATAATGTGATGTGTCTTTTCTTAGATTATTTAATGTTTCAAAAATTTTAAACTATCTTTTTATATGTGTTTTTCTACTGTTTTTTACTCACGACTTTTGTGTATTTGTGTATCATTTTAGAACTGCCTTTTGTTAAGACGTTTATAACTTCTTTGAATCGAATTTATCAAATATAATGAGTCTTTTATGATGGATCTCAAGATTACATCCCTTTCGGGCAACATTTTGTGTTTCACTAGTTTTTGAATCTTTCATTTCTTGTTCTCACAGCTGAAGATTCGCCTCAAGCTATCAATTGGTTAGCCATTGATAAGTCTCAATACTCGTCTTACAAATTGAAAAAACCAAATCATTTTTTCTCATCAAAAAAAATTCTTTAAGGAAAATAATTTTTTCATGTTTACTAAATAGACAGAAAATAGTGAAATTTGTTGACTGTTTCCAAGATTACGTTTACTCTCTAAATGTTTAAATTTGGAACATTTAGTTGAAAAACGCAAATTAGTCTCAACATTGAATGCAATGTTGTAGTGAATGTATGTCACTTCTATTTCTTTGAAGGTCAACCTTTCAAATTGTGCAATCATTTAGAATTTTATTTTTTCAAATTTAAATTAAATTACGATAACTTTTGAAAACTATGGGCAATCGTCAAACGCATCTAAATATAAGTAATAACAATAGCGTTCCTATAAATTCATTGTGCAATGAAAGTCAAACAAACGACTTGAGACTAAATCGCAATAAGAGGATGGGTAAGACAGACAGACATAATACTAAATTAATCTGTTTTAACAATAGTCTGTGCATTTTATCTAATCCTAAAGCACTGAATCTTATAAAAACCTTTTAAAAGATATTGGACTAAATTGGTTTCGTTGTGATAAGTAATTCTCTTTACTATTTATTTCCTTACTTTTGGGATTTAAATGCTTGCTTTGATTAGCGCTAATGGCAAACTATTTGTTTAAACATAATTCTACTTCAATTAATTCTGTGTTTTCTTGAAATAATTCATTTTCAATTTAAATCCATTTCAAACTTTATTAATTAATTGATAGTTTATTTTGTAATTTAATTGAATAGAGTTAAAAATTCATACTTTAAACTAATCTCAAGTTTCAACTTTAAAGTCATTTATTAACAATAACTATTAAGTCTTAAAAACTAATTTTTTTCCTTCGTCTGGAAAGTAATTTCCTTATTCACAAACCTTCTCTTATAGAGAATGTATATCTTGTGCGAAGTTTATTGACACCATAAGTGACTGCAATTTCTCTCATTCTCTCATTGTGTGTGTCTTACAGTATGTTTTATTACACTATTCTTCTGCATACAAAGTATCCATTATTTTTCTTCTGGTGATACCTTATTGTTCCGTTTGGTTTTGTTTTCTGCTATTTATAAGATGACAAATTGCTATTAAAGAGAAAAAAGGAATATCTAATGTTCAGAAGAGCGAAAATTTATAATGAGAGTGGATTAGACACAGAACGAAAGTCAATAGTTTTTCTAGTTTAGTCTTTTTTTGGGGCAAAAATGACAGTTAAGTGTTAGATATATAAAAATGAGTTAATATAACACAAATCACAGCCATTCACTGAGACTGTTATTCATGGAATGCATCGCTTGAATATTTTGCCATCAGTTTTAGGTTACACTTCGAAAGACGGAATATATATTTTTAATGCAAATATTAAATATATTCTCAATATTCACTCTGACTTTCAATTTGTCACTCAGTAATATATGGCATAATTTTATGGCACATTATTTTTCACTATATTTGATAACCTTTTTCTTAAGCACTTTTGTATAATCAAAACATTTTTCGTTTGCATCCTTTCGACTTTGACTTTAATATTTGTTATTCAATTAGCTTTAAATTGAAATGTGAGAGCGAAACATTTTATTTGATGCAAAATTGTTTGTCTAATCAATAAAGATGTTTGTATTTGATTTCAAAACGAATATTTTATTGCTTCTGTCAGATTAACAGATTTAAACAAATAGATATTTTGATATAAATTCATAACTTTTTAGGTCAAATGATTTATGTTGAGTTAACACAATTTAATTGGAGCAAAGTTTTTAAATTAATGACACACTAAATAATACTCAATTGAAAAACTTGAAAAATAATTATCAAATACGTTCAAAAATATTAAATGTATATTTTTTGTGTTTATCAGTTATGGATCGTCTTCGTCGAAGTCTTAGAGAAAGTTTTCGCCGTAAAAAAGATCACGTGCCCGAAAGCAGTAAACCACATCAATGGCAGGCAGACGAGGCCGCTGTCAAGGCTGGCAATTGTGTCTTTCCAGTCAAATATTTGGGATGTGTTGAAGTATTTGAATCGAGAGGAATGCAAGTATGCGAAGAGGCTCTTAAAGTGCTTCGAGTGAGTTCTTCATTGAATACGCCTGTCTTTCATCTTATTTGTTATGATAATTGAAGTGTTAAATCTCATGTTTTTTGTCGTCTATTTGTGTCAAAGCAGAGCTCAAGACGAAGGCCTATTAAAGGAACCCTATTTGTTACTGGAGACGGATTAAGAGTAGTTGACGACGAAACTAAAGTAATTCATTGCTCTCAAAATAATTGACTCGTCTTTATTGAATGGTTTTCTAATTTATTGATTCCTTATTTTCTTTTTTTTGCTAAGGGTTTGATTGTCGATCAAACTATAGAAAAAGTGTCGTTTTGTGCACCAGATCGTAGTCATGAACGCGGCTTTTCTTATATTTGTCGCGACGGAACAACGAGAAGATGGATGTGTCACGGATTTCATGCGGCAAAAGATTCTGGCGAACGATTAAGTCATGCGGTCGGCTGTGCTTTTGCTGTTTGTTTAGAAAGGAAACAAAAGCGAGATAAAGAATCGGTTACAATGAACTTCGATCCCAAGACTTCTTCATTCACTCGCACCGGTTCTTTCAGACAATCGTCGCTAACGGAACGCATGCAAGACCCACAAGTCGCCAAACCTGCCGGTAATATTCCTTATCAATGCTTTCATTTTATAAAAATATAAATGACTTCTTTTTGATGAACTTCAATATTGACTAATTCTCAAAATTGACTCAACTGTTGTCACAGATCCCCCACCTGTCAAACAAGTTCATAATCCATATGCTGTCGAGAGGCCACACGCGACACCGAATTTATTGCAAAGACAGGGCTCTCTTCGTGGCGGAGCTCTAAATACAGCGTCTCCTTTCAAAAGACAATTATCGCTTCGAGTAAATGAGTTGCCCTCCAATTTGGAGCGACAACGCGCACATTCCGTTGATTTGTCCACTAATTACAAACCAAACGGTGCCACTGGTATTCATTTTTTTGATTATACGTTTGTTTGTGAAACGAAACTAAATTATTGTTTTCTTTCTCTGAAAAGTGACACCAATTCCAGAAGTATCGCCCAATGAACCACCAGATTCAATAAGTGCTATGTGTCAAGAATTATCGAAAGGCCTTACAATATTAAGTAATAATGACGACCCATTCCTGTCTGCTTCAAAAGTCGCATCTCCTCCTCAAACAGCTATCAATAATACAAACGCCAATTCAGGTTTGCTATAATTTTGAGTATTCGATCACTAAAGTATATATAAAACTGAAATATAATTAATTTTATAGTTGATAAGTGGAGTCCATTAAAACAATTGACCAATAATTCATTCGCCGAGGGATGGATTAATGAGAACTCAAAGATGTCTAACAATAACGAGACATCAATAATATCTCCGTCTAATATAATGACATCTTCCATAACGACATTACCAAATACTGCATCAAAAGCAATACCAGTGGCAGCGCCGCGACATAACAGCCCAAACCTATCGCAACTCAGAAGTCAATCGTTGGGTTCAGCCGACGCTTTCGCTGAAAGTAAAGCCTCGACAGCTTTTAATTGGAATAATAATAGCTTTTGGAGAAATGGAAACACATATCAAACAAATTCATTGCATCAAACAATGCAATCAAATCACGATCCCTTTGACGCCGAGTGGGCAGCGGTTGCAAATCGGCATCAAACGAATCAAAGAAGTACTAATCCTTTCACTCAAACGACAGCTCCTGTAAAGGCATTCGAAGTCCAGATGTAATAATTATAGGATTTTAATAATTATTTAGTTATACCTAATTCGCTCTTAAAGGAAATGAAAAGTAAAAAAATGTTGTGAAACAAAAAAGGATAAGATGAACAAATAGTTATTAATTGAGAAACAGTTTTTGATAGATAGAAAAGTTGAATTTGTGAGTTTGAGGCGCGCGAGTCTTTTGATAAGTGTTGACCGCCTGTTGAACGCCTCTTATTAATAAATATTGATATATAAATTTCTTTTTCGTTATGTTTGTGCTTATTTATCATTCCATTTAATATAATTCAATACAAAATCAGCCAATAATTCATATTTAAATTCATTATAAATTCAAAATTTATGACATTTTAAGAGTTACTCTTGTTTTAAATCATTGATTCTATTTGTAAATTAAATCAATATTTAACTTAGCATTTATTGGTAGGGTTTTAGAGATAATATTTTATTATTAGGACTATAGAAATGACTCGAGTTTCGAATCACTTTTTTACAAACAATTTGTTTCTCTTTTATTTCGACGACTTTGGATCGAATTCTATGTAGAAAATTATTTATTTAATATATTTTCAAACATTTTACAGGGAATAAGAATGTAATTAAGAGACGAATTGTTCGCAATTACTATAATATTATTTCATTTTATAAAAGTATTTTTAACTTTAATTGACTCATATATTAATAATAATTGATTATTATTTCGAGAATCAAGTAATTATTGTTATATCAGATATACATTCAATCGATTGGATAAATAAATTAATTAATAAAATCATTTTTAAACATAAAATTGATAATAAGAATAATACTTTTTTGATAACATTATGATTATTATTTAGGAGTCTTATGATTAGCTCATTTGTCGATCAAGTCTTTACCAATCAAATCAGTAAATGAGGAAAAAGAAGTATTTCTTATCAATAGAATGTTATTGACATCATATTCATCAATAGAGTGTTGGTATAAATATAATGAGAACCATTCCAAATGTTTGGTTGTTTTTTTATCACATGATATTACATCTACTTCTAAGATATCTAATCACAATTTCAATTAAAATTCAACTACAAAGACAGAATCTCATCAATTAATACTTAGTTACTGTTGAAAGTGAAAAGACATAAAACATTAAATAATACTTTAAAATTACTTCAAATATGTCAAAACTGATACTATTCGTAGGCTTAAGTTTTTTGATAAGTTTAAGCCATGGATATGTTGAGACTCAACCAGAACAGATCCATCTCTCTTATGGAGGTATGTCTTCACAGAATAAGAACTATTATAAACTTGACCATTGAATTGATTAATATTGTACTTCAGCCGATTGCACACAAATGATCGTGACGTGGGTCACATTCGACAAGACCACTTATTCGGCTGTCGAATTCGGCAAAACTTCTTTCAATTTGGATTTTAGTCAACAGGGAAGCAGTACTTTATTCCAAGACGGAGGCTCTGAACAGAGAATTCTCTATATTCACAGAGTAGTGCTCACAGGACTAATTCCGGGAGAAACATATTGTAATCCACAATTATTGAAACTTTGGTCATGAGTTTAAAAGTTATTTGAAAAATATGTACAATTTTTACAGTCTATCATTGCGGTAGCGAAGACGGAGGTTGGAGTTCGGTTTATTGGTTTACCGCTATGAAAGATGGAACTAATTGGAGTCCAAGATTTGCAGTCTATGGAGACTTAGGCAATGTTAATGGACAGTCTATTCCATTGTAAGATTATTTCATAAACTCAATCTAATATTTGTACTTTATTCGAATAATATTAATTGCAATTAATGCAAATTTAAATCAAATACAATGAAGTCTCAAAATTTCTTACTTATAATCAGTTAATCACTAGATTTACCATATGTTAAGTCAATGTTTTTTGGAATTCTTACAAAATATTTAGTTATGAAATTCTTTAACAAAGCTCTTGACAACACTTTCGTGTTAATGATTTGATTGGAAAAAATACTTTAAATTATGTATTCTCAATTCAGCCTTCAAGAAGAAGTATCTAAAGGAAGATATGATGCTGTTCTTCACGTCGGTACGAATTCGTTATAATTTAAAATCAAATCAATAGTACATAAATAGAAATAGTTTTAAACTTAATTTTTGAATTAAAGGTGACTTCGCGTATGATATGGATTCTGTGAGTCAAAAGATTATAGCTTAACTCTACACTCAATTACAAAACAGTTTATTCTGTTTTTAGGACAATGCAAGAGTTGGCGATGACTTTATGCGTCAAATAGAGCCAGTTGCTGCTTATGCGCCATATATGACAGTTGTCGGTAACCACGAACAGGCTTAGTTAGTGTCCAAACAATTAATCAAATTTTTAAAAACTAATTTAAATTTCAATTTTTAGTAATTTTTCCAATTATGTGAATCGCTTCTCAATGGTTAACAGTGGGAGCGGACAAATGAATAATCACTTTTATAGCTTCAATGTTGGACCAGTTCATGTCATTGGATTTTCGTCTGAATTTTATTTCTATGTAAATTACGGTTGGAGTCAATTGGCTCAACAATACGAATGGCTAGAAAATGATCTGAAAGAAGCGAATAAACCTGAAAATAGAGCTTTGAGGCCATGGATTATAACTATGGCTCACAGACCTATGTATTGCAGTACTGATGATAGCGATGACTGCACTCACAAAGAAAGTGTTGTAAGCATCATATGAATGATTTCATTATTTTGTCACCAAATCAAATATAGATATCAATGAGTCAAATAAGATAAGAGTTTATTCAAAATATTTATTGTTTATTTGAATACTAAAGATTAGAAAAGGAATACCAATCGTTCACGCATACGGTTTAGAAGATTTATTTTATAATTACGGCGTAGATTTAGAAATATGGGCGCACGAACACGTCTACGAACGAATGTGGCCCGTCTATAATAGACAAGTATATAATGGATCATTAGAAGAGCCCTACACTAACCCTAAAGCACCCGTTCATTTGATATCTGGATCTGCTGTAAGATTTTTGCATTTTTAAAATAATTTTAATCAAAACTTTTAATGGAATTCATTTTAAAAATGAAAGGGTTGTCAGGAAGATATAGATCCATTTGTTCCAAACCCTCCCGAATGGAGTGCTGTTCGTATACCAGACTATGGATACACTGAAATGACAGTTCATAACAATACCCACATTTCATTCCAACAAATTTCAAGCGATAAAGTAATTAATACCATAAACATTAGATATTCTCATCATTTTAATGACTTGATTACCATTTAATTTATATAAAGGGAGGAATAGTTGTGGATAAGTTCACATTAATCAAAGAAAAACACGGTCCCGAAGCATGGCTTTAATTATGATTCGTCCGAAAAATAAGCAAATTTACAATTAATTTGAAACAATCGTTAAAATAATTGAATTATTAAAAATTGACAATAAAAATCACAGTCGAATATACATATATTGAATAGTTTTGTAATAATGCTTGAGTTAAACAAATCTTAAATATTTTTTGAGTCAAAATAAATAACATCAACATTAACTTAATTGCTAGTTAAGTCAAAACAAAATTTTATGATTTTTCAATTAAAATGTTTTGTAGAAACACGTAATCATATCAACCAGTATTGGGCGAGACTCTACTGATGCAGTTGTCTTTTGTCATTATTGCGATTTCCATTTTAATGTGTTTTGGCAAAAAACTTTGTATCAAATTTTTCTCTAAAGCGACTAAAATACTAAGAGTTTTAAGTGATGGCTCTATCGAAATAATAAGTCCACAACATATTAATTAACAAACAGCAGAGTTAATATTGTATTGAAAAACTTACTGAAATCAAGTACATAGAGGTCTGAGTGATCCATAAGTCCCATATCCATGTTTGGGCCATAGGGGTTTATTGATGCATTGTAAGGGCTGTTGTAAGGGCTGTTCAAAAGGATTCAAATCATTATTACAGAAGAGAGAAATCATTGATAGAATGCAAACCTCGTTCCACCGAATAAAAAAAGTCTGTCGCCAACTATACAACAGCTTTGACGCCTTCGTGGACACGGACTCTTTCCCTTTGCTTCGACAAGAGACCAAACTCTAGTTTGAGGATCATATTTGTACATATCATTGAAGTGTTTATTAATAGATCCGTTATAACCGCCAAATATGAAAATAGAATTATTGTAAACAAATGCTGAATGACTTCTGCGCCCATTGGGCAACACTCCAGAGGTGACGGGTTGTATCCAAGTGTTAGTTGTTGTATCAAAATAGGTTATGAGATTACAATAAATCTCTTGCTGAGAATGATAAGGTCCCGAACGATCAGATCTTCCACCGAATACAAACATCTTGTTATCGAAAGCAACAGCTGAATGAAAGTCTCTCCAAGAGGGAGGTATTCCTCTAACGGTCACATATCTCCAAACATAACTCTTCAAATCGAGAACATAGACATCATTCGAGAATCGATCGGTATCTTCTTCATAACCACCGAATATATACATACAGTTATTAATATTACAGGCCGTGTGACCATCTCTGGCACCCGGGATATGACCCGACACTTTGGGCTTTGGCAGCCATTTCAGGCTAATTGTGTCGAAACAATATAACACATTACAGGCGCGGTTGTCGTTTCGTCCGCCCCAAACATATCTAACAAGGAATTTATCAAATTATCGATTACTTTGAGTCAGAATTTGTTTTATTTTTTTCAATTTTAAACATTCATTAAATAGGCCTATATTTTATAGCAATAAAAATAATTCATTTTTAATCATTCTTATCGTTAACAAATTAAATTCAATGCAATTAAGGATTAGATCTCATTGTGATATTATTAAAGCTCATTTCTAGTGAAGCTTTAGCTCTAATTGGTTTAGAGCTATGAACCGAAATACAAGTCTTTCGAATAATTGACATCATTTTAAGTGCTTTAAGTTATGAATGAATGCAAAGCCAGTCATTAATACTAAATAATGATTTTTTCAGATTAAATATCAAAAGAGCTAAACATTAATTTAGAGAAGACTTTCTAATGAAATAATGAATAATTACATGAGTTCTCCGTTAGCGACAACCGTATGACCATATCTTTGAAACGGTATATCGGAGTTTTGTGGATTATAAGGCACTGACTTTATTGATGAAGAAATGAGTTTCCAGCGAAGGCTCACTAAACAAACTTTAATTGTAATTAAAACATAAATAAAATGCTATTTTGAAGACCTGTGTCGAGAACATGACAATCAATTGGTTTCCAAAGCGCGTAATTATCTCCAGTACAATAACCACCGAACGAATAGATCTGATCGTTAACTGAAACTGATGCGTGGTTTACGCGACGCGGACCTCCTTCTAAGTTAACCGTCCAATACATGATCAATATTTCAATTCAAATTTTGATCAGACATTAAATGCAAATTCGCTTTTAATTCATATATATTTATATTTATTGATAACTAAATAAAATCCATTTTTCTCGTCATTTTATTTGAAGTGAAATATTGTTTCGCAAAAACACAACTTTCTGTTGGCGTCTCTCTTATTGGCATTTAAACTATTTTTTCACATAAATTATA
>JAQIWZ010000940.1:0-14646 GCA_034697245.1 Malaconothrus monodactylus
AGGCCGGATTGTCTTGTTCTGTGAAATGAGGAAGAGTTCCTCCGAGAAGGAGAATGCGAAACGATAGCAAAACTATTAACTAAAATTTTGAAAAATTAATTATTTAGTTTCCAAAATTTCTAAATAAATTTTCGTCTTTAAGCTTACATTTATCACAACAATTAAGAGTGGACTATAGAGCCATACTTTGCACGGACCAACGCTATCTCCTTTTTGCGTTTCATCGACATCACTGAATAAAATAAAAGGTTAAGCCATAAAAAATGAAATCAAACAAAAGACTAAAAAGACTAAAATCAAGTTGTATTATTATCACTGATATAAGAAAATTGTGTGAAAATAGACTCAGGATTTATTCCATCCATTCAGAAAACTCATAAAAAGAGAATCCTTATAACTATTCTTTAACACAATAAACTACAAATTTATTTTTCTATCTTCAACAATAACAAGAATGTGTGTCAGTATTAATAAATCACTTTGAATTTGATTTATTTGAATGGCATTATACTAAAGGCTCATAATATTAAGTTAAAACTTGACTATAAATTCTGGTACTCCAAAAGTTATTCTAATTGGTAGGTGGGGATAGTTCTGAAGATACTTTTTTACCATATGTGCGACTCGGTTAGAGCTGATAATGCGAGAATCTATTGCTATTAGGCCGGGCTATCACTATAATTAAGCTGTACTATAGAAGAGCAAATAATATTTTGATGCTTTGATAGCACGAACTTTTGCTTTATATCATAAAATTTAATATTGAAAATAATAAATGCATTAATTCACTAAAGAGTCACATCTATTTTGCTTTGAGCCATGAATTCTATGATAAATAAGTTACACAATATTTAACACCCATTTGCGGGAAAAGAAATTTATTCAAAAAGATCGCATGTGTTAAAAAGATTTATAATAAGCAAATTTAGTTGAGTTGACAATTAACGACTTCAATCAATTGATTTTTAGATGAATTATTAAGTAGTTATCATTATTATCGAAACAAAAATATAAAAAATAGTTTTTAAGTTTAGAGGTAATAATGTTTTTAATACTTACTTGAAAGGCATTTTAAGGCATTTTCTCCTATTAATAAGGAAGTAGACAATACAAGCTCCTAATACAGTGATCCCTTGCTCTTTTGATAGCAATGCTAATATTGATGATATTTGGCAAATAAGTAGACAGAAAATCATGGTTTTATTTACAGACGGACAATGCAGTGATCTATAAACAAAAATTAAATTTTTTCATCCAATTACTTTTTTTTTACTTATACAAAAAAGATTGCAAATGATTAATGAATTGTGTATTTGATAATTATTATTTATAGCTGTGTTAATTGTTTTACGTAATAACTACTGAAATTAAAAACTAATTTTTATTTATATTAAAAATGTAACGTTATCTTAAGTAATGTAATTTAATTCAATAGATGTAAAGAATGCTCGACTATTTATTTTTATTGCTTTAATTGAATCTCAGTGTGAAAAATTCAGGTGTTTTGTTAGGATTTATATCAATGGCAAGTGTAAAAGCGAAGTAAATCTTTTGTTCTCATTACGCTTAGTGTCATTTGTCATTGAGATAATTGGTCTTAAGACAATATTCAACTAAAAGTGATCTCAAAAAGACCAAAGTCAAAGAAACCTTAATGTTGAACTCACTTCGCGAAGGCTAGAAATGAAACCAAATAGAAGATACAACACAATACATCAGCTCTTCCAACGATACTCGAGACCTGTAATTGCATAGAAGAGAAAATCAATGAAAAAAGGCTAGAAATTGCTTAAAAACGCAAATGCGTGTAATTTATTTATTTATTTTTTGCCTAAAAAAGTCATTTCTTTTCAACAAATTAAAGTTAATAATAAAGAATTGGGGAAAATGTAGAAAATTAGTATGTATTTCAATTAATGCACTGCTTTTATTATTTTAATCAATCTTTTTAGGCCTCATTTAATCCTTGGCCAATATTTAGAACTTATCTGAGAATAAGTCTGTAATAACTTTTCTGATTAGTTTTGATTCCAGATTAATTTTTTTCACAAAATTTTCACGAAAACCCAATCTTCTGATTGAAAATAATAATTGAATAAAATATCGAAAGAGAAACCTTAATCTGATTTGTGAATTATCTTTAGTTATTTAGATTCGACATTAATTTGGTTCAGTTATTGATTATCCGAAACTAATTTAGTTCTTTTGAAACTTAGAGAGTCATTACTCTTATTTTGAATATTTTAATTGAATAGAATTGACTTGACTTGAACTGCAGTGAATGAAAAAGTTTTAAACTTGAAATATTGATTTATATTTTATAATATAAAAATCAAGTCTCAAACTGTCAAACTTTGATAGATTACTAAATAAGTATTCTTTTGACAAAAAAGTGAGCTTTCAATCAAAAAATTAAATTAATGAATAAATTTTGAATCTCTCATTTCTTAGCGAACCCTGAAATAAAATACAAAATAAATAATAAAAAACAAATTTATACTCTGAACATAACTCTTTTCTTAATATATTGTATATTTTCTAGACTGAAAAATAAGTCGAGTTAACTCTCTCTTGGCGTTCAAAAGTCATTAGTCATGAAAATGGTCCTCAAAGCGTCGTCAACAAAGACTGAATGAATGCATTGAAGCGTTTAACTACTTTACACTCGTGTAACACTTTCATTAAATTCCCTTTTTTTCATTCTACTCTTTAGCTTCAATTATGTTTCATGAGCTATAATGACTCCTACTATTCCCTCACAAACTAAACTATTCAATACTGAATTTTGAATGATGATCAACATTAATAAATTCTACTGGAATTAACTTTTTTTGACAAAAAGAATGGAAAAAATTACGCATTTTGAACAATGAACTAATTTGAGTTTAATATTATTCATGGATTTTTCAGTCAGATTAAAAAAAATTAACTAAGATTTTAATGAAATTTAAGAACAAATGTTTGAACTTTTAAATTAAAAGTTTAGTGTTTTTACTGAAAGTTCATGCATTTTAAAAGAACATTTCCCTATTGTTTTGAGTAATCTCATGATCTATTTTCAAGTTAGAAACTTTGTTTCCGATTGGGAATTCAAGAGAATCGCAATTCTCAAAAGATATTATAATAAAATACTAGTAAATTGAATAGAAGAAGAATGATTTAAATTTTCTAAACTTAATTTTCTAAAGTATAATAAAGAAAATTTTTTTTTTCGAGCAACCAAAAGGTTAAGGGATTCAAAAGTTTTTTTTCAGAAACTTTGCAATTGTATTTTGGGCTCGAATAATGCTTGCAAAAAAAGTTTCCATACAAATATTAAGTTATGTAAGCAATGTTTGACTTCATTCAAAATCCTTTTGTTATTGAGTTTTAGTTCTAGACAACATTTTTGCAAACGATATAATCAGATCAATGGGTTGTTTCTAATGTCAAGTAATAAAAATAATAACACTTATTGCATATTTCATGTTATGATATTAGAAAAGTGGATATATAGCTATTATTAAAAAATGATAACTCTATTTATCAAAACCTCGTTAGCATTTAATAAAAATAATTCTGATCTTTAGTATTCGTCAACAAAATAAAATTTCCAAAAATTAAAGTAAAATATGTTTTAAACTATTCATTGAATTTTAACTTTCATTTGTAAACATTATTCAAAATCGATTTAATAAAATAATACAATTTTTGAAATTTCTTGTTAAGAGAGTTTTCTATAGAAAAATCCGAATATTTGATATAACAGTCATTTTCATTAAGTTTTAATGAGAATTTGATAAATTGTGTTATAATTTTTAAATGACTGCAATATAATCAATAAACAAATTATAATTTTAAGTTTACCGCAAATAATAAGTTATATTTTAATCACTTATCTAAATATTATTATAAAAGGCTTTTGTTCTTCTTTTTAGTGTGAATTGAAATATGAAATATATATGAAAAAAAAGTAAAATAAATACCGCTTCGCAATGAATAGGATGTGCAGCGAATAGCAAAGTCGATAGTAATGTCATTTCAATGCTAAACTTGAGCTCATTTCTTGTCAGATAAGCCATCAGTAGGACAACAATCGTATGTAATAAAGTGTTTATGAGATGAAATCCAAAAGTTTTTGTGCTGTAGAGCATATTCAGCCTATTGTTTGGAATGAAAAGAAACATTTAGATTAATAACAAAAGTTTATTTTCCAAATAATAAATGAATGTAATTTTCTATAGAAAGGTCTTAATTGAGTATATTTTAAACACATTCATAATGTTAATTAAGCTATTAATCAATATCACTGTCATTCGAGTTGACTTTATTTATATTTTAAGTTAAGGTCTATTTGTTCTTTAGTATTGGTAATTAAAAAGCAGTTATTTATTTAAGTTTTTATAAAAGTTTAGAAAAGTTTCTACCCGTCTATCGAAGTCATGATAAAGCAAACTATTCGGACAATAAGTGGCATTTTATCCAATCAGATATGCTATTATAAAAATAGAAAGTGATCGCAAACATGACTAGCTATACAAATGTGAAAAACCAGCACTTTTTTCGTGTTACTAAACTTTTTACTGACGAGAATAACTTCGCAAATAAATACACACTTTGAGATTCACAAAGTCAAAGGTGTTCTCTAAAAATGGTGCGTTTGACACGCAATCATTCCTGATAAAAGTATATATCGAACCAATTTTTTCTGTTCGTATCAAAAAAAAGATATTCTCGAAATTTCCGTTTTTTGGCTTTGATAAACATAGAGTCAGAAAACTTCGGTTAAAGTAAATGTCATTTTCAATTTATTATTTTTTTCGCAGTTAATGCTCTAAATTATTAATTATTGTGTGAATTATTATTGATTATGTCTACTATTGTAACAGTTGTTTTTCTGGTATAAAATATGGGGTAAAGTAGAATTACAGAACTTGTTATTAATGGAGAAATCATTTTTTAACAAAAGCCGAAAATTTTTTTGCGCTTTCAAATAAGTGAAAATCCATTAATATCAATAACTTATTTAATGAGTATTTTAATGATAACATTTTCAATTGCGTTAGCGTTTTATAAAATCTTCTAAATTTACTGAGAAACTGAGGATCAATACTCTTATTACATAACATGTTGGAAAGAAAAGCACTTTATACATTATTGTTGTACTTATTTTTTGAGATAACAATTTAAAAACAAATAAATTTTAAGCATATTTTGAATTCTTCAAAAATAATTTTTTGAGCCATTCTTAGCTTTACTTCTATTTTTAACAGATTTATTCTTTAAAAATTTTGAGCAGCGAAATAATTTTTTTTCTCTTGTTCCAAAAGCTGGAGAAATGGAAACTATGGGTTAACTGAAGCTATTTTCAGTAAATTCAAAATCGATGCCTCATTTTGTCAATATTTCTCAAATATATTTTTCTAAACTAACAAAATATTTGGATTCATTAAATTTGTATTCAATGCAGAGACATAGAAGTAATAAATATTTTCAAAATACATTTTCAATAATTAAATTACTTTAAAATAATTAACTTTTTATGAGTTTCACTCAAAGCTGAGTAAAATTCTAATTCAGAACATTTTATTTGCATTAAAGCGAAACAAAACTTATTTTTTATTAGACTTTATTGAGCGATATATTATTCAACTGATTTGAAATGGCATAAAAATTAAGGCAAATTACAGAATAGAAGTTTCGGGTCACGTTTTGGTTTGTTTTTTATGTTACTGTAATAGTTGGCTCATTGACGAAAATGAGTCCAATATTATTTGGCGTCAAGTGATATACTAGTAAGAAAAAGTTCATATCAAGCCGAACGTGCCGAGTGCAACCAATGCTAGAATTAGGCGCAATCCATATAGTGCGCACGCAAAAAGCTAATTCTTAGACCCCCTCCACTCCCCACATGCGTACGCACCTATTGACTTAACATTAAGCGCACGCATTTGAATGGCTTTTCTATAACCCCCTCCCCCATCCAATGCGTGCGCACTATATGGATGACCCATTATCACAATTTTTTAGCTCATCCAAACCTAAACATTTTGGCCTAAACTCATCAAACTTTTATGATGACATAGCAATGACTTTATTGTTAATATTAATAGTGGAGTCATAGCTCTCCTAATTTTATTAGTTTATGCATTCATTATAATATATTTCATTTTGTGCTAAAAATTTTGTCTTTCATTTGCATGAAATTAATGGTAAAATTCTAGTCAATCCAATTAAATATGAGAAAACTTATATAATTTTATTCTATTATATTATATGCCGTAGATTTAATAACATTATCACAAAGATCGCTCTAATGTTCAGATCAATAATCAATTTTTTTTTGCTCTTTCTTCTCTAAAATTTCTTTATTATGCATCAGAAGAATTTTTTATTCTTCTTTTTTTTTGCTGTCGAATAAATGACTGGTTATTTCGACTAATTTTCTTAAAAGTCATAAACGAGAGAAAAAATTAATAGTTTGTCTGCATTTACAAAATGAATTTTGATTTAAACTCTTCTCAAATAAAACTATTCAATATAACTATAATCTCTAATTTGTTATGATTGCAAAAATTTAATTTTTAATTTACTCAAATGAAAGTTTTTCTGGTGTTAATTTTGGAAAAATAAATTCAGAAATTATATTTAATTTAGAGAAATTTAATATTTCATTAGAATCTTTGATAAACCAAAAAAAAAAGTTTATTTTGAGCTTAAATTGAAAGTTGGTTGTTATCATTTCCTTCTTATTTCCATCGCATCCTCAATCACGTTCTTCAACCGGAAACTTTTTTCTTGATTAATCTCCAATTTATCGGATCAATTCTCAAAAGAAACTAAATCTAAAGAATCTCTTCTACCAAAACTTCTAATGACTTAATCACTATTCAAACAGTTAATTAGAATCTGATATTAAATTTAATTCAAAATATAAGCCATATTTAATGGACTCAAAGCTTACACTTTAGTCATGAGAAGTATGAGAGAAAGTGTAGTTTTCATATTGAAATAAATGAATTCTTTTATTTGTATTCAATATTAAATGAATATAAAAAAATTAATCTATAAGTCATTGTTTACATTATCACAACTGGTCTGTATATAATAAGCTCAATCTTGACTTTCTCTCACATCATATCCTTTTCCAAAGAGGCTTTTTCTTTATTGCATTCATTTTTTTAAATATGTGCCAAAGCAAGTATTGACCCATTCTCGGAGCCCATAACAAACAATGGCCACTCAGTGGAATCACCAGCACTGATGCCATAAATGTGAGAATGCACTCGAAGAAAAATAGCCTCAGGAAGTGAGTCGCACTGCTTTTACCAATACTTCTATTCTGACAACAACTATACTATTGGTAAATATGTGCATCACTGCTAATAGAGGCTACTCTTTCTGGCCTCTGATTTTTCGCTACATTCAGACCAAATGTTGCATTTCTGCAAAACACAAGTTTGAATTTGACGACACTCTATATTTGTTTATTGTTACTCATTTTTTGTCGTGTTTCGCCAAAATGCCAGCTGTTCGACAAAACCTATTCAACTAACAGTAACTTAACATTAATATAAAAAAGAATATCTCAGACTAACTATTGATAGAAATATATGTAATTGTCTCCAACACAAAGAAAGCTTTTTTATGTTTTCTGAAATGCATGGATTATTCTCACTGTATTTGACAAACAATCACAACAAATGGTTGAGTAGAAAAGTTTCAAAGTTTAAGACATTTAGTATTCTTTCGAAGAATAGAAGAATTTCTGTGAAACAGTGAATGCATAAAAATCAAAATTAATGTTTGAAATAAAATTAAAACAATAATAGTTTGATTTAAATAAAACAGTTGAGCAAATTTTGATGATTTTTCACACGATTGTGCATTAGTTTTATTGTATTATATTGTAATTTAAGGGATATTAAAAGAAAGAATGTGATTATTTTTTATTCAAAATATAGGGCTTGTTTGCATTACTATCAGGAAATGTGCTCTGAATACTAAAATTGGTTTAATGTAGAGTAAAAATTTATAGAATCCATACAACAGTCAGTGTATTAAAAGTAAAGACTTCTGGGACTCAAAGTTTTACTCTTATTGGATTGATATTGAGATATTGCATCTGACTCTAAAATCTATATTCTTCTTCTAAATGTGATTTAATCCGTTTCAAAATATTCTTTACGCATGAATTCATTGCCATTTTGATAAAAGTAGTTTATGGTTTGGTATTTTATTTTGTTTTATTTTTTTTTAACAATATTTTCTCTGTAGTCTCAAAGTGAATTTTTTTAAACCATAGCTATGAATTATTAAAATCAAATCAATATTATTCAAAATTGAGTCGAAAATTTTATTATTAATGCATTTGATTTTAAGTTATTATTTTCTGAATTAATTTTGTGAAACTTTATTCTATAAAATCGAGACATTTTTCATTATTGATTCCATTAAAAAATTTTAAGCATCAGCTGAAAAAACTCAATAAAAGAGAGAATAACCATTTGTTATTCAACTCTTTAGATCGAAATTTTAAATTATAGTGATTTAAGATAATAGTTAATGAAGAAAGAGAGGAGTATTGGAGTATTGTTCAAATAACAAGTCCTCACTTGAAGAATCATTAATAAGTTAACATCGGGTTAAGTCAGATGAAGAGCCAAATACTTTAATATAAGGAATCGACGAAACCTCTCATAGTATTTTTGGTTCCTTTAGTTTTTTTGCTTATTCTTTGCACGGCTGATAACTTCGAATAAATACTGGCAGGACTTGTACTCATAGTGTAGGTCTTACTCTTAACGTGATTTGATTGTCGATGCATTTACTTGTTTTGCAAGAGTCAAAACTATGGAATGAGATGGATATATAGCGAGACAATACCATGAAATTATCACTATATCACGTATAGCCTAATGCTATTTCTCTTAATCTTAACCCAACACTTACTGTTTAATGGCATAAAATCGAAATTTTTTTTACAATTTAAATGTGGAAACCGGCGATACGTGAAAAATAAGAGAATATCTGTAACCCCTTATAGTTTTTTTTATGTTTGCATTTTCTTTTCACTCACTTTTTCTGTTCTGTTTTTTTCAATGCACTTTACATTATTGCAGGCACAAATTTATTTTATTTCCATGTTTTTGCATCGGTATCACTAACGCACTTTTTTTCTTATTCTTTTTTTTTACATGAATGCATACTTTCATGTCATGTTAAGTTGAAAAGAAATTCAAGAAATCTTTTCATAAATCGTTAAAATATTCAAAAGTAAAGTGAAAATTGAATGTTATTCAGGTTTGTCATTAAGATTTTGTTTGAAATTTTTACATCCAATTTGTTCTAAGAGTAAGTATTATTATAAATTTATGATATATTAAAAATACTCGACAAATATAAGAGGATTTTTTCATTTTTTCATTTTTTCCATCAGAAATTTTATTTATTTCAAGATGAAAAATAAAATTGAATTTGAGTTGAATATCAAAATAATAAGATTAGAATAAATATTTGTGAGTAGAAAGAAATTGTAAATAAGAAAAATGAAAACTTTCGAGTCAGGAATGATTCTGATATCATATAATATTTATAGTAGTCGAGCACTAACTTCAGAACATCAAAATATTTGCTTCAATACATTAAATAATGTTCTGTTATTTCAATCATAAACTCAAAAGTATTTTATAATAAAATCTCTCTCAAAGATAGTCTTATAATCTGTTATTTAATCAAAACTCTATTATTAATGATAATTACATTCTTGTGTATATTCTTATGTTTATAGTCTAACAGTCATCACATTTGAATGTGATTGAAATAATGAGATCTGTTTGCTTAGAGTTAGTGAACACAATGAACACAACACAGCTCTGATTTAATGACTTACTTTATTAACCCAAATAGCTTTATATAACTTTATATTGAGAAGTAGTCACTGAAACATATGAGTTCTGTGTCTGACTATACAGTTATTTATGCTATAAATTTCAAGTTTCTCTTTATTCCTTTTGTTGCACTCAATTCACTGCACAATCAAATCATCAGAATTTTATTTCTTGAAATTTATTGTAAGTTCTCATTTGGGGACAGAATTCTCGTTTAGCTGAAGTCAAGAATGATATAAATATTTTGATATATAATGAAAATTCGCAACAAATGAATGAAGAAAAAAAAATTCAAATGATTGCATTTTGATTTCTATTGAGAATATAGTCTAAATGCCATTGAACTTATTTATAATTATTATTATTAATAATTTATAGCAAGAATCAAATATTTTGACAGTTCTCTAGAGTCTAGACTCTGATAAAACTTATGAAATTAGAATAATGTTTAAACCAGTTTAATTTGTTGGTGAAAACTATGTTTCACTTTCGTGCCACTCATAATAGGATACCTAAAATCGATATAATCAGAACCTCATATGCAGATCACAAATTTTAATGATAAAACTAATCTGAGTCTTATGACAGTATATCTTGAGGTTTGTATTTCATTCATTATTTATGAGTTATTAATTAATTCAAGGATTAAGTAGAAAAAAAAGTCGATACCGAGAGAGTTATGCACATCATGTGGCGAAACATTTTAGAAACTGTAAATTACATGAACTAATCTCATACTATTTATAGTAATATCGAACAAAAATGTTTTGCATAGACTTATTTCAAAACTAATTTCTAATTATCGTTAAGAATATTCTGCATAATTCTGTCATTATATTTATAAAATAGAAAAGCCTCTAAAAAAGTTAGAAACTTATTGAATATTTTATTGATTTATTGTAACTTTGAAACAAACCTGAATTATTTAACAGTTAAAAATACATTTTGAATTTTATTATTTTTTTATCTTATATTTTGCATATTCTTATTAATGCCTGTTATAAATTCTTAAAACTCATCTCTAGTGACAATTTATGACATATGTTATGCTATTTTACTTAACTTTATTTCTGTTAGGATTATAAAATTCGAGCAGTCGCGACACTAAAACTTGTCAAATTTAAATCTTTTTTGCATAATAATGGCATTAAACCATAAATTATATTCATTATGGCTATAAATCCTTATCATTGCTTTAATATTTTTAGAAACATATTTTCAGTATTTTAAAACTCTTTTTTAGGAACTTTCTTAGATCTAGAAGTGAGATATTAGTTCATCAAGAAAGAAAAAGTTAAATATTAATGTTGCCTAAAGATAATGAGTAACAAACACGAAAAAGATTAGAGACAAAGAGCATAAGTTTTTAAAAAAATATCAATAGAAAATGTCTAAAAAAGTTGTTATAATTTGATATATGTATTTAGTGTCTATCTCGTTAAAAGTGTTCTGCAATAACATTGATTAGAGTAATAATGTTTCATTTGCCAAAACCAATACATTCGAATAGTTGGTCATATCATAGATTGTAGTTCTGGTAAAATATTGATTCCAACTCCACCCATACGTGAAACACTATCAATATATACTATTTTTTGCTAATCACGATTGTGTGTATCAGACTCTACCCTCATTGATGGTCATAAGTTGGTATCAAATATATCATAAGCGAATAAACGCTATATTTCATCTTTAAAAAAGAGGAAGAAAAAAATGATTAACAGATACCACTCATAAAGTTGCGGAAAATGATTCCCAAAATTCTAAATGAAACCCAAGCAATTCTTATCTCCTTCAGGGGTTGTTTTAATAGATAACAGATTTTAGTAAAGAAAAGTGAAATTTTATTTCAAATAAAAAATGATCTTCGATTTCAAAACTGAATACTATATAACAAAATAATCCTCTTTTGACTTAAACCAATTGTTAATAAACAAAGATTGTATACAAAACACAAAAATTGTACACAAAATAATTAACTTATTTTATGATTTAATGAATAGGTTTGGGTTTTATCTATTGGTTTGAGTAAAGGCTTTTAGTGATATCTTGAAAACGGTGAGTGAATTTCGTTAATTTGACTGATGCTCCAATACTTTGAGTTTGAAGGGTATTTATGTTAATCTTATTTTGACGCTACTGTTTCCTCAAAGGACTCACAAACAGTCATCTAATTGGCTTTAAGGGGGAAGACATACATTTGCTGTTTCGCAACTAAATTTAGCGCTGACTTACGATTCTCTTAAAGTCAGAGCTCCATATATTTCAAATATAGCATTGAAGAATCACATATTAACTTAAGTCACTATGAAATATGTTATAGCGCTTATAATTGACTCCTTCTTATGCACTCTTTAAAAGTGTTGAATGATATATGAATTTGTTGTCGCACAAAATTTACTATTCGCTATCATAATCGTAAATCATTCACATGTTTTCGACTGTTGGAAAAGTTTTTTATAGATTTTTTTTATCCTTAAATGTTGAGAACTATTGAACAAATTTTGATGAATTTCAAATATGTCAAAACGGTTTATTCGCCTTCAGAAAATGTTGAAGTCATCCTCATATTAATAAACATTAAATATAAAACGCGTACTATTGATAAAGTAATGCTTATATAAAAACATGATTTCAATTTTGTCAATAAAATTGATTATTTTTAGATAATAATTCTCCCAAATTTCATTTATTATTCATATTACATGTAATTTTTTGCATAACAATTTCTAAGACGAAATGAAAAGACATACTATAATTAGAAAGCATCGAGTTTTCGAAGATATATTCTTTCATTCATTTTTGTCTTTCTAAATAGAATAAAATATTAACTTTCATTATGAATACACTTTTTAGACAAAAGCATTTGTAATGAATATTTTAGCGGAATTATCAAATGTTAGAAAAGATGCGTTAAAATTCAAGATTTTATCATTTTTTTCTAGAAGACGATAAAAACTTTTTCATTCAGTTTTAGGTTCAAAGTTTTCTTTTCTAAAAATTAACTTTTATTCAGTTTTTTTGGTGAAGATATTCGTTGATTAAAAAGTGTGATTTCCGTAAGACTTTCCCTTTTTGCATAAAACTCTTTATATGAGTTTCTATCACATGAATATTCATTGCAAGTTTGCGTAAGAGTGTTTTTTTGTGTAATATATGCCTCACAGCTCAATGTGATCGATAATATACAACTTTGCTTTTCATTCTAAAAGCATAATATAATGTGCTTTTCAATAGCATCACATTTCCTCCACATTATCTCAATTCCATGAATTTAACTCAAAAGTCATTTAATTATAAAATAAATTGATTTTTTTAGTTCTTAATAAATCTCTGAAACTTTTATCCACGAAAAAAAAAGATAAAATTTGAAAGTCATGGCTCTTTTCTGACGTGCATTTATTTTACTAATATTTGTTTAATAATTATAAGACTCGAAATTTCATGAACAAAAAAAGGTCTGTTTCAGGGAATTAAATGTCTTAACTCTACAGAAAATATGAATTTCATTAAAAATAGTTTGCCTTTATTTATATGACTCCATAATTTATTTAGAGTTCAGAAATAATAGGTCGCGATTAAGAGTCAAATTAATATTTATAACATAATAAAGTTTAACTCATTTTATTAAAAGTATTTTAATGTCATTTATTGGTTGTAAGAATACATAACAAAGCAGTTAAACCATAGACTGTTATAAAGCCAAATACGATTCACTGTTTCTATTCTAATGGTACGGATGTTCTCATGTTATAATAAGCCAATCAATTATGCTTATGAAAAGCAAAGAGTGAGACACACAATAAAAGGATTATTTCGGAATCCAGATTAAGACTTAAGGCTTCGATTCTATTGAAAAAAGCTTTGATAACAGTATGTTATTCTTGGTTCTTATGCTTCAATAGCTTTTCTTTCAATCTTAGAGTTGGTTTTTCATGATATTTTTCTTTTATCCAAAACAAACAATTTTGATTCATCGCAGGTCTACCCAAAATCATATCACACACACCGTTGCAACAAATTTCTCAACCTTAATATTATTACATATTCACTATTATTCCTTTGCTTTGCTTAAAGCACTCGCTTTACTAAATCTTAAATTTTTTTGTTTACACAGGATTTTTATTTTGTGCTTCTTTTAACTCACATAATATACGGGTCTTCCGATAGTTTGAATGTTTTGTTAGTAAAATAAGTCAATCATTTGGATGTTTCGATTCTGTTTCATATGACTCACTCTTTTCTAAAGCTCGTAACATAATATTGAATATTATGCACAAATATTCTGTGTCGTGTTTGATAAGGAATTTTTTCTTCCTATTCGTGTACTGAATATTTTTCTAACATTTTATCAAAAAAGAGAAACCATTTTTAGAACAACTATTAATCACTAAAAATAATTACAGATGAAAAAAGAGAAAATTCAATTTTTCAAAATTTATTTTACAGTAGAATTAAATTATTTTTCGCTTGGTTTTTGATGAAAAAAAACAAATCTTGAGTAGATAGTAATACATATATTTTTCTTGGAAAAAAAATTAATGTCATAACTTTTTTCTATAATGATATGATGCCATCACGTCTTTTTTGGTGAGCACAAGAAAACAGTTTTTCTTCGTTTGATATCTTAACATATATGATACAGCATATGATAGCTAATATCGAGTATTGGATACGTGAATAAAACTACCCAAACGAGTATATTCTTATAAAAAAAGAGACTCTCTCTTCTCTCTCTCTCTCTCTCTCTCTCTCTCTCTCTCTTTCTCTCTCTCTC
>JAQIWZ010000941.1:0-14637 GCA_034697245.1 Malaconothrus monodactylus
CTCACAGGTCAGTGCGGCCAAAAGCTTTGGTTAAAAGCGAATTTTCGTTACAACCGAGTGAGTTATAATTGGGTTTAACTGTATATTGCAAATAATTTACTTGAAGTACTGCCATTTATTTGTCTACTGAGAGTGCTTTTATAATGGACTGTAGTTGAAAACATTTTAACAGATTAGTTGAATTTAACTTTTATAATATTCTTTTATTAATGTCTCTGAGTCTAAATGCATTAGAAAAAAGTTTGTTTATTGTCTCAATTTGGAATAGTGTTCGCTATCTTTAATTTTTTCGAGTGTTTTTCTTTCACAGATAGCTATCAAAATAATTTATTTTTATCATTTAAATAATCTGTTTCGTAATTATTCGTATTAAATTATTTATATTTGCATTAAAAACAAAAATTCAAAGTTTGCTTTTGTTGCTTGAAATCCCAATTCTTAAATGTGAAAATTGAATATAGAAAAAATGCGATTCAATATCATATCTTTTATTTCGATTTGATTGTTAAAAATTCATTATTTCTGCTAAATTTAATTAAAAGCTAACAAATTCTCAATCCAAACGTGAGATATTCTTAATGCAGTTCAATGAATAAGTTTTATTTATCGCAACTTAATTGTTAATATCTGTTTTACTGAGTTAAAGAAAAATATTGCGCAATCTGTTTCATGATTTCATTACTTATTAAATTTTCATTTCAAACTAAATGCAGCATATTTTCAATTTATTTCTTTCAGAACCGGAACTTAAAAAATTGTTTGATTTTGAGATACGCAATAATTTATAAGAAACTTATATTTTTGTATTGAGTAATAGAATGAGTATTATATATGTTCGCCTCTGCGCCGAATACGATGCGTTTTCGCCTCCCACTGATTGCCTGGAAATTTGGGTTATGTTATGCTGTCTGTAGTTTACAATGTTTGCTAAGTGAGAGAATAGAAGCAAAGCTCGATCTCAATCGATCTCAGATACTGTTTTAGTTGTCTATGTGTGCAGTGCTTTCAACATCATATTTACTGTCTATATGTGTAATATTACAACATTAACAAAAAACAATATTATCATTTATTATTAACTTCTCTTTTTTTCGTCGCTAACAATATATGAATAAAATTTGTTTTCAAATAAAAGTTTAATAATGAAAATTTGAAAGTTATTGTTAGCAATTGTGACGAATTCTTCGGCTTTATTTTTTGATCTATATTTGCAATGAACGGGTATGTGATAAGTATTTTTAATATTTTAAGTTTAAAAGAGTGGAAGTAAATCGTTTATAATATGAAAAAAAGGAAAAAATTAATATATGAAAAATTATTATTTCTAAGGAATTTAAAGAATTCATGGAATGTGATTTTTTGCTTTTGCTGTGTTGTGTTTATTACAAATACTTTTCTTATTGACTCGGCTTTCTGTCATTTTGTAAATCAAAGCCAGAAAAGAGTTAAACTGTAAAGTTTCTGATATATCATCACATTATATACACTCGAAATGATTCAGCTTAAGGTTCAATGAATTTTTTAATTTGAAATGAGAAAAATTTAATCTTCACAATAAAATTTAATGCAATAATCGTTAATAAAGTTTAGAATTGTCGAAAAAAATTTTAATCTTCGGCTAAATAAAAGATTTCATTGTTATTGCTTTTTTTGCAGGGAATTGAAAATTGTGTATAATTTAATTCTAAAATGAATTATTTTCAAGAGAATATTGCATAGCCTCGAGTTATTTGATTGCATTCTCAAATGAGATTCTATCAAAAGTTAAATCCATTAAGTTTTTTCATTTTTCAATCTATTTGTAAAGTTTGAAGAAAAACTATTCAATTATATGTAATTGACTTCTGAGTAAAATTCAAATATGATTTTCAAATTGAAAGTTTATTTGAAACAGAAAAATAGTTTCAATACCAACAAAGACTAGAATTCCCGCTCAAAAAGACAAACATTTAAGTAATAGATATTTATTTATATTTACTTTAATGAGTGGTTTTATAGCATATAATTTTTTTCGTCTTTTAATCTATTTCGTAATGAGTTTTCATGAGAAATGAAAACTTTGTCAACAGAAAACACTGAAAGCCCTATAAATTTCAATTTCAATCCAACACAAAGTATAGCGAACACAATATCTTTTTATTGCAATATTACTACTTGACTGGCTATGAGTTTCTTTCGAATTGTTGTGCAAAACAAGTGGAGAACTTGTGTCTCAATGCATTTTTTTGGTTTCTTCCATTTTCTATCTACTGCTTCAGTGATGTTGAAATGATGACAATTCCTATTTCACAATTTCCTCTCTTTTCTAAAAAAAATGATTCTCCTTTGCATATACTTGTCATGCAGTGAAGCTCTCTTTCGGGAATGAAGATTTGGTTTTTAATGTTCGCTGAGAGCTATTTTCTATTTTTATTCCTTTTAGTATTGAATTATTTTACAGCCAGTTTTTATAATACTTTAGAAGAAAAAAAAGATTTTACGTAAATATACGTCATTCATATTATATAGAATTTAATTTTTTTTCTTCAAAAATAAATTTAAATTCATTTTATTTTTGCATATATGGCTTTTTTCCATTAAAAAATTCCACATATCTGGATATCAAATATCAAACAAATTCTAGTCTTTGGTTTCTATGAAAGGAATTAAATATAAAAGCATTACTTCCCATATTTGAGACTCGACTGCATAAATATATGTCATAACAAGACATTTAAATGCAATGCATGTTTTAGTTTCAAGTGTTTTACTACGACTTTCAACTGTAGCCTAAGTTTGCATTTTTGATGCCGTATTGAGATTTAGCGTGTATTCAATGACTTTTAGTGTTGTTTCCAGAATAATAAAAAAAGGGAAAAGTAAGATATATTTCTGAAATATTGTATTTCAAAACACTTTATGAACGGAAAAATGAATAAAAAAGATTAAAACTCGACTCTTAGTTACAGAATATCATTCCATTCATAATATGAGAAATATTTGTTCATATAATAGAACTTTAGACTCAATCTGGAATTAATAGATTATTTTCATTAGACTTGACTCTGGATTGCTTTTAGAGCGAAGTGAACCAACATATCCATCACCCCTTCTATACAATAAAAGCGAAACTTAACAACAGCACAGTCTCTGCACTATTTTTTCGTTATAAATCAAAATACAATGTGTGATATGAGAGATAAATAGCGTTGAAAGCGTGTTGTAGTTAAGTCTATGGCAATAAGAAAAGACGTGTTTTGTATTTAACTGACGACTCCTCTAAAACCAATAGAGTTTTCGTTTGTTAAATATTTTGGTCACCATTTAGTCATTAATTTCGTTCTTCTTTAAGTCAAGTTTTGTTGAGGGATTTAATTAAATATTTTCTCTCGAAAATTACATTAATTTTGAATAAAAATAAAATAATTTGATTTGGAATATGAAAAGAAATAAATAAATGAATTGATATTCAAAAAACTTATTCATTATGTATACTGTTTGCAAAGGAATGAATGACTCTTTTTTGTTAGAATAAGGTAATAGAATTCGTTTGGATGAACTTATTTTATCAGGTCTTATATATTAGATTCTTGCAGAAGAATCGATTGGAATATTCTTTCTTGAATTAGATATACAGAGATATACATTACAGGTAAGCTTATATTATGCTAATAGAAGTATTACTTCTTTGGTGTCTTCCATTGGGATATATTTAATACATTTTCATCGAAAATTGCACAACACTTTGGAATAATTCCAGAATTAAAACAAAATTTCAGTATAAAAGCCATAGTTTTGAGTTTTCAAATCAAATCTAATTTATTGGAAAGTTTTATCGTTAAGTGATTTTACGAAATCTATTGCTCAAAGAATGGAAGCATTTTATTAAATTAGAGAAAGTTTTGAATAATAACTTCAACTTTTTTTTATCAATAAAATTTTCTCGTTTTGTTTTCTTATTAGATTATTTAACTACAAATGATATGCAAATTTAATAACAGTCTTCTAAATATGTGGGAAAAGATGTGATAAGACTTAATAATGCACAATAAAAACTATTAAGTTATCATCAAAATTGTGAAATAAATTATTTCAAGTTTTTTTGCATTATTTTGATTATAGTTTTACTTAATAGTGGAGCAAAAATTTTTTAATTTCTATAATAAAATAGAAATTAAAAAATTATTTTTTATGTAACTCTATAAACATTATTCTTATTTTTAAAATTAATGGTAGAAATAAAATGATAAATATTGTTATTGTTAATGAACAGACTAAGGTAAAGCCGATTCACATAAACCCACAATAATGAGAATTAAACAATTAAAGTGCTGATAAAGCAGTCATCATAAAAAAGACTGTGCGCAACAATGAATTTCTATGTTTTGTACTCAACTTTCTCTACCTTTAAAATAACATTTCAGAGTTTATTATTATTCACATTTAAAAAGAAAACAGAATAAAATGCAAATTATTTGGATACAATCAATTTGCATTAATTTAAAACTTAGCTAATACTTTTGGAAACTTGGATTAAAATTTGAGATGTTTATACTTTAAGAGTTTGACTAATTACATCTCATCAAAATGTTTCTCAAAACGTCTCGAGAGAATTGAAAACAAATTTATTATACAAATTGCTAACAAGTATTACTAGTAATTGTCTTAAAACTTTTAAACTAACCTAAGAATAGTTTGCACTTGAATTTAATTTCCATTCAAAGTAATCACAAATTGTTGTGTAATTAATAAGAGGCAAACCCAACTTATTTTCAATCTTATACTAAATTTAAAAAAATGCAAACATTTCTTCTTTTCAACATTAATTAAGTGAAACTTTGCGCAAGACTTGCTATTTATTAAAAAGTTAGAGAAGCTCTTAATTAAGATTATGATAAGAACCTGATATTGTTAGAGAGAAGTTACGAAAACTTGAAGAAAAGTGAAGAAAATGTTTTTAATTTGATTTTCAATAATGCGATCAAAATTGTAACGAAAAACTTTATTTATAGAAAACTTGATTGTCATATATAAAAAAAATTATTTCGAACCTGATTGTGAAAATTTTCTTCTGTGCACTGAAAAATGTCTAGAAAAATGAGTTCAAACAATTAATTTGATTAGATATCACAAAAGTTTTCATAAAATATTTAAAATTTTTATTTTGTTGTTTTACATTTAAAATTCATATCACAAATGAGTCACTTTTCAAGATTTACAGTTAGTTCATTTGAAATTCAAATTCATTGAATATTTGAATTTATTTTTCTTAAACTAGAATTTTGTTATTGTGAAGTTGCATAGATTTTCTCAGAAAAAAATTCTTCGTTCAAGAATTTTTAAAAATAGAATAAAATAATGCAATTTATGTGATGAAAATTGATGTGGTCTTCAAACTGGCAAAAAATAATAATAAAATGAGATTTTAAAAGTCTCAATAAACAGGTTTACTTGTAAGTCATTCTTTAAACTCATTATCATTAAGCTCTGTGTTGTGTGTCTCGAAATATATCTCTGTTTGTTGTGAACTGAGTTCGTCAACACATTCACAAGTCGAGTGAATTTGTTAATTAACCCCACAGTGTGTTTGAAACCCTCTGGTAATAGTTAGTAACTGTTAGGAATAAAAGAGTAAGTTTGTCAGAATTGGAAACCAATGTCTAACTCATTATCGCCAAAAACACAGTGAAAGTAATAGAAAGAGAGAGAAAGAAAGAAAGAAAGCAAATAAAAAATAAGAAACGCTGAAGAAAACAAGGCTAGAAATAAAATTATCTCAAAGTGATGAGTTGATAATTAGATGTTTTTGTGGAGAAAGTTTTCAGTTTGTGTTCCTTTCAATTAAGACTAATTAAATTATGGATTAATTTCATAGAAATGATAGCAAAAGATAATTATATAACAAATTGATTGTATAAACAAATAATTATAACTTGAAAAATAGTGCGCAACAACATAAAAAGGAATAATTAATTATTTTAATGCAAAATTCATCATTTTTTTGGTTTATTATTTGATTTTATGAAGTTTTAGATAAAAAGACCCAACTTTTGTCTCATATCTAATTATCTTAAGCCTGATATTAAGTGAATACGGAATGCATTTACAGACATTTCTTATTAAGGTCTGGTCTAAAAATATTCATAAAAATTGAATTTGTGTTAAACTTATAGCTCTAATAAATGAAGTTTAATGCGTACTATAAATTAAATCATTGATATGACTTTCATTAGGGACTCACTCGAACATAAGTTGTCTACGTTTTGGATCAAATGTTAGCTAAAAATTTGGTGTCAGAATATCAACTAATTTGACGTGTCATTCAATGAAAATTTAATTATCAAATTTGATTTTTGAGTCTAATTTTCGCATTCATTTTTCAGAAACTTGAGAATATTTCTTACATTTTAATGATATTCAAAAAGAAGTTATGAATAAATTAATTTAAGTCTTTTGTGTCAAAGTTTCGTAATATTAATAAATTATATTAATTAATATTATTAAACCTAAGAGTAAATGAAGAGTTAAAGTTCAAGGCTTTCATTAAAAATATTTCTTCTAATTTATTTTGAAAATGCACTGAATATATGCCTCATGAATGCATAATTTGAACTTAACAAAGTTGAAGTTTACTAAACAAAATAATTTAGGAGAAAAGCCTTCAATTTAATGTTTCATTTCATAAATCTTTTTTTTCTTCAATTTATTAATGAAACAAAACGTATAAACAAATGAAGTCATTTTTAAAATTAGAAACTTTGCATTTGAAACCAATTTATAATCTCAAATCTTTAATCACTTAAATTCTTGATAATTCAATTGTATTGAATTGGATGAAGCGTCAATTTTATTAAAATTTTTTATTTAAGAATTCATATTCATATTCTCAATAGTGACTAAAATGCTCGTACATTAATTGGATTAAATAAAACATTTCCTCTGTTCAAAAATTTGAAATTCGTTCGAAATACAAGTCAAAAAAACTTAGTGTCTCACTAACAGAATATTGAAATCAGATTTCATCTAAATTTTATTATATGGTATCATGTTTTGAGATCACACCCAAACTCCAACTTATTAATTAGTGAGTAATTAAAAGATTTGATTAATTATTGTTATTGTCGTGGGTATAGTGTGTTTTTGTCCACATGATTGTTGTCACGCGCAAATTAAACAAGAAATTATAAGAAATAGGCTAAGTTTTAATGGCGTAGCCACACGTGCCAACATTCATAAGGGACAATAACCCACGGATGAAGCATAGGCATTGTCGCCTCGCGCTTCAACTATAGTTAGGAAAATATTTTTAAAATGCGTTAAACAATGAGTTTTGTCAATATTGGATTTCATATATTTTTCAAACCCTATTTTTATTCTGATCGAAAAAATTCTAAAAAATCGGCGTCAATCACATATAAACGCAACAATGCAGACCTTCCCTTTTTCATCCGTGCTATTCCCTAAATTTGATTAATTATTAAGTCCCAATCGAAATAGATTTATATTTCATTTTTCGAATTACAGAATATTATGTTAAACTTAAGGCGTGTGAAAGAATGAGACAGTTATAGGTTTTATCAACTTTGAGACAATTGAATTCAAATTTAAAAAACTGAACAAAATTTATCACATGGTATTTAATATCATAAGTTAATTATTATAATTAAAAAACTCCTTTCATAAAATAGAATATTAAAGTTTGACGATCTTTAAGATTAAGACTTATAGCTTTGAATAGTCTTACGCTCAAAAGAATTTAATTCAAAGGATAATTTCTAATTTTTTGAGAGAGTATTGTTGGCATAAATTTTTATAATAGCTTTTTATATCACACAAGAATTCTCGAAACAGATTACCATAAAATTAATGTTTAAAGAAAAAAGGAGTTTAAGTTAAGTGATTAATTTGGAGTCAAAAAATTAGGATATTAGGCATCAGGATATTTAAGTATTTTAGACGAACTTTTTTTATAGCTAAAAAATTGCAAAACATCATTAACTTTTATGAGAGCTCTCATTATTTTGCTATAGAATTAGAAAAATGCAAATCACTTCTTAGAGAATCATTCTTTAAGATAAAGAGCATTACTATCAGTTTTGAAATTAGAGCGAAAACTAGCTTTAAATTAAATTTTTCATCTCTAATTGAATGTGATTTTCGTTGTAATCATGAGTTAATTGACATGAAGACAATTAACTTAAATGTTAGGGAAAAAAAGATATCATTACGTATGAACAACAGATTTCTTTTCAAATATTTTGTGATAAATTGTTAGGACTCTTAATTTTGTTTCAAAAAAAGTTATTAAATTTTATAAATGAATTCAATTTAATATTTTTAATGGTAAAGACATCTGGAAATAAGTGAAAAGAAAGATAATAAATGCTTTTCTCACACTTAATAACTCTAAATAAGGAGATAAGTATAGAGAAAGAGAAGAGCGATGAGATGTTATTCATCAAGAGAAATGAAACTATGACTTCTTTGACAGTCGATGTTTCCAAAAATAACATAAAACAATTAATAAATAAAATTTTGTGCTATTATTCTACTCTCATATCGTTTTCTCGTATTGTATTACTTCGAGACCTAATCTAATGTAACGTTAATTTGTTGTACAACTTGTATGTATGGTTTATGTATGAGTTAATCCATAATATTTTAATTAAAATAATATTCTAATCCTTGTGTGATATTACGGTAGAATTAAATGCACTACAATTTGCTATTTTGTTTGCGTTATCACTGAATTTTAGAATACAATTCAGCTCTAAATAATGTCAGTTGCGTTGAAAAGCATTTGCATCAATAGACTTGTCTCGTATCTTAATATTGTTAACGATGTGCATCACAGATATAATTAAGAAATGAGCGAATCACAAATAATAAAACAAATTAAATTCATTAAAAACTTAAATTTTAAAGTAAAGCTAAATTATTTGAACTTAAAAAATAAAACTAAGTATTCAAAGCTATAGCAGTTATTTATCAATCAAAGGTTCAATAAAATTCAAATTAATTATAGCATGGATTGAGTAAATGAATATTTTATAATAGAATAACGATATATCACTTTGAATTTTTTTCATTTCTGAATACATTGGTATTAATGATATTTTTTGTCGAGCAATAGGAATACTTTTTTTAACTTAAAAAAATGCAATTTAATTTCAATTCTTGAAATTTCTTATTCTCCATTTGAATTCTCACGAGAAATACTTTACGATTTATCTTTTAACTTATTCTCACAGATTTAACAATTGACGTAAAACTTCTTGTTTTCCAATGAAACCATAAATTGGATTTAAAACCAACAAAAAAAAAGAAGAAGAAGAAGAACATCACAACTATCTATATTTATGACTTTTCCCAAAGAAAGAAGAATAAAGAAAACAAGAGTTAGAAGATTATAAATGATAGAACAGCTCATTGTACAAAAAAGTTTATATAACTATAGTTTAAATAACTATAGTTTAAATATTTTGATAGAGAGAAAAAACAACTGAAAATATCATCAGTTTATATTAGAATAGCTGAAGATATTGTTTAAAATGTTCTTTAAAACAGTTAATAATAATCCGGTCTTTTGTGCGCAAAATATACCACAAAATGGTTTAATACGACTATATGTGTTGTTCACACCATATAAATGTTCAGCAAAGATGAAATAAAGTCAGGAAAAGAATATACTATACGTACAGTTCATTATCAAAAATACGTGCTTTGAATTTTAAAGTCAATCATACAATTATATTATTACTACACGATCTAATATTTGGTTCGGTCAACAATTTTTATGCGCTCAAAAAATAATATACTTTTATTATTATTTCATACTTTACAGAAGTGGTTATAATAACAGTGCGACAGAGAAAATAAAAATGAGGATTCTTTCTGTTCACTAACGCGTTATATGACATTATTATTTGCTGTTACTCTCATTATTATTATTATTATTAGAATTTTTTCCTCTTTTAATATAATTAGTACTGATAAATGAGAATTATTTCTGTGTGCAAATGAATTATAGCCAAAAAAAGTTGCGGAAGAAGTGTTTTTTCAAAGTTAGTACAGTTTTGGGAAATATGCGTAAAATTAATGCTTTTGAAAATTTCACAGGAATTTAGGCAAAAAAGAAATATAGTATTCATTTATATATTTAAAGGATTAGAGAAGGGAAAAATGAGAAGAAATGAAAATTTATGTGAACTTAAAGCGAAATCATATAATATTGAAGAGCGTTATAAAATTAAAGTGACTATAAATTAGATTTAGTGAAAAAATGATGGGAAACCTAAACATCATCGCAATAACTTTCGGTCACAACAGCAATCATATTAATAAAATTTCGTACAACAAATACAAAATAAGAATATACGCCATAATATTAATAATATTATTGATAATTCAATCCTCTATAAGCAGCAGAAGACATCATCGCCGCAGGGATTTAGTGTCCGCATCGCAGACAAAATGTTTAGAACAGTGTTCGTGCAAATGGAAAAGCGGCAAAATGACAGTCGAATGTCTGTCAGCGAATTTTGGGACTATACCGGAAGGTATCGATAGCGGGACTCAAGTCTTGCACTTCACCGGAAATGTGATTCAGATATTGAGAGCTAAATCTTTTCAATCGGTCGGATTAACTCATTTGCAAAGAATTTATTTGAATAGATGCGGATTAGTTTCATTAGAAGACGAAGCCTTCTATCAAGTGTCAAATTTAATTGAATTGGATTTAAGTAATAATTTTTTAACATCTGTTCCGTCAAAAGCGCTTGAAAATTGTCCAATTTTAAGAAAATTGAATTTTGCTCACAATCCTATTCGGGAATTATTGAATAATACATTTGCCAAATTTTTGCACTTGCAAACTATCGACTTGTCTGATAATAATATCCATTCGATTGAAGTCAACGCTTTTCAGGGATTAAAGAGCTTAAAACAGTTATATCTTAACGGCAATAAACTCAGGTTTGTTTAAATTTTTAAATTTTATTTTATTAAAATCTTCAATTATTCAAACAAAATATCTCGATTCCGAATATTTTTTACATCATTCTAAATATTAAGGAATAGTATTAAAAATATAGTTTGAAAGAGAATATAAAAAAAATCAAATCTAAAATTTCATTGATTTTTCTCATTTGATATAAATGAAGGAAAATGACAGTAAAGAACTCTAACACACAATTTATAATGCAGGAGAAAAATTAATGAGGTATGAGGTTCTTAGCCCTGAGCTAATGCTATTTCCGAACGGATTCTGTCTCGAGTATAATAATGATAATTCAATGCAAAAATATATTTATATACCTTTTCTTATAGTTAGATGAATGTTGTCTCTCAACTGTATTCTTCTGAATATTCGGAATAAGAATACTTTTGAAATAAGATTTCAAAATGTCCCTAAAAATATTTCAATCAATTTAATTGCTTTACTGATGCATAACAATTAAATTTTATTGTCTTAAACAGTTTAAGCTAAACATCATAAAAGTATTTCTTAAAAGAAAATGTTTGCATAATATTATTCTCGAAACAAAAATACAAAAGTCTAGACTTTTTGATTAGAAGACTAAAGAATTATTTTGAGAAAAGAGAATTCCCTGAAATCTAAGGATAAATCTGAGCTTCGTTCAAAACAGCTAATAAATGTTTATACAACACAACATTCCGAATCAATACTTTTCGCCTCTCAGGCCTTTTGCCTTTTAGTTACTTATCATCCCTTTCCACAAATAAGATTTTCTACTATTTTTCTGTTGGGCGCCAACAGCTATGCTATGAATTAATTTCTTTCTCACTTCATTTGATTCGATGGCAAAAAAAACTTTTCTCTCTTCTATCAGTTAAACGATTGATCAAAACTTTTTTAATTGAATTTTGACAAAAAATATCAAATATTCGGGGTTTGGGTAATATTTGTCAATTAGTCTTAATTGAAGTGAAAGTGAGTCTCTAATGATAACGTTTTCATTATATCATATGAAGTAGTTCTTCATATTAATGATAGTAACACATGACCCATAAATGAATTGAAGTTTAATATTATTACTCTTTTTTCCCAAATATAACTACGACTATATAAACACATGAAGAGTACTTTAATTTCCGCAAAATTAACTTTCCTTCTTTTAGATCAATATTTAAGTTTACACAAAATTATAATCAATTTTTGGATGACTTCAATTCCAAATCACAAGTTAGGATCTCAATAATTTACAACATTACTGTTGGCATTATTTCCCCTTTTTTGCAAAATCAATTTGAGAACTGGATTCAAATATTTTCTTCTAAATTGAAGATTGAAGTGAAAAATACTGTTGAGTAATTTTGAAGCATAAATTTATTTTTTTTATAAAAATAATGAATAATCGTTTGCATTTTATTCAGAAGATTTAAAATATTTCATTTTGAAAATATTTCTCATAAATTTTTATTCATTATTTCGACTGTTCAACTATTTATTTAGTTAGAGAAGTAAATAAGAAAGTAGAAAAATAGATTATATCTACAAAAAGCAAAGTTTCTGTGGAATAATATACTGCATACAAGTAACAAACATATGATTATTGATTGTGAATAATAGCTTCAGATATTATGAATGGGCTCTTCCATTGAACTACTGCACAGAATAAGGAAATATAGATAGAGGAAGAAACGAAAATATGGAACAAGTTGGAGAAAATAAATAATTCTGATACCTGTGGCAATGGTTTTACTTTAAGGGTTTACTCGCATCACAAAAGACTAAAGAAAATGTAGTTCTTTAGGAGGCATTTATAATGCTTTTTATTTTTACTTCTTTGAAGCTTAGATTTAATGTTTTGATACTCGAGAACATAATAGTTTGTGTAATATTTTAGTGAAGTCAGAGAGAAAAATATTTACCAAATAAAATAGTATCCCATAAAATATTACTATTATTACTACTATTATCATTATTATTAAGTATAACAAATAGAGCAAAATTGACTATCAGATAGAGAAGACTTTTTAGAGACTATTTATGGCTTCATGTGTGAGAGTATTTTATACCTTATTTATTAATATAAGTCGCTAAAATCGTCTTAAGGTTAAGACATAATTCATAATCAAGATATAACTGCATTATAGATAAATAAATATTGATATTATTAAAACTTATGACTTGGATTCGAGTTTTGAGGTTTTATTATTAATGGGTTGTAACACAAGAACAAAAAAATCTGTAATACTTAATACAATATTTGTATCAATAATGAAAGAATGTTTTATAACGAAACGAACATCAAATTCTTCATTAATTAATGCAACGCATTGTTCGTTGAACATCAACAATAAAAATAGTAACACTTTTTCGGATTTTGATTTATTCAATCAAATATTTTTTCTATAAATTATTAAAATCGATAGCTTAAAACTCGATTAAAATCTTTAAAAATTAGAATATGAAAAATTTTAAAACTTATCAATCTGTCTGTCAACCAAAAAGTTTTGATTCATCAGAAACTTAGACTGTATTCTAAAAAAAATTGAAAAAGAAAAATAATTACTTGACTTAAAATTCTGTTAAAATTTATGGAATTCTGTTTAAAAAAATTGTTTTATTATTTTTAAATCCAATATTTGGAATGAAATAAGAATTCAGTAAATTGTCAATAATTTAATTTGTTATACTTGTGTGATATAAACTGATAAAATTTATTGCTAAAAAACATATATAAAAATTTTGAAATTGGGTTTTCTTTATGGATAAAATATTTTATATTTTTTTAGTGAACATTCAAAGCAATGACTTCTTCTGTTAAATATACGGTTATCACACTTTATGCCGCACTTCAAATCATTTCATTTATTTTTGGGCACTTAATCCTTACAATTGACACATACTTCGAGTTATTCTATATTTTTCTTTTATTTTGTTGGAAATATATATAAGAAACGAAATAAAGAACTTCGGAATTGAGAAATACTAAGAGATATTTACACTTCAGTTATTGGCTAAAGAAATGCTGAACTCCATTGAAATAAAGTTAGGGATCAAAACCCGCATCACATTTGGATCAAACGCAGAGACCGTACTATTTATTTTGTTTAGTCAACTTATCTACTGATAAAATTGCAATATATATTGTATGTAATATCACAAACTTTTATGAAATTTCATCAATTCAGAGCAATATAAAATATAATTTTCATAAGCAATGCAAATAATTTATGAGTACATAATTCTGTCCTTTTTTTAAGATGATTCAAATATTTTTCTCCGTCTAATCTCTAACATTCCACTTGAAAAAAATCAAAACCAGATGCTATGATAAGCTTAATATATTTTGAGTTATTGATAAAATTTAATTGAGTCGTTTATTCCAAAAAATACAATAATCAAAATTCGATATAACAATGTTAAATAAATAATCATCAATAAGAATATTGAATTTTAATCAATTAAATCGTGATTTTTTAAATGATAATGTTTTAAATAATATTCTAACAATCTATAAATCCGAGTTATTTTGAGTTCATTTGGAATTTTTTTTGTTCACTGAAATAACATCGAATAGCTTTCATTCAAAAAATTAGGAATTTTTGCTTCAGTCAAGATTAATAACATAGTTCGAAAAAAAGTTGGAAATTCGATCAAGTATTCCAACCTAAACATCAAAGAGAGAA
>JAQIWZ010000942.1:0-14614 GCA_034697245.1 Malaconothrus monodactylus
GAGAGCTTTAATTATCAAAATTAAAGCATAAATTCATTTATGAAAGGATTCAACAACAATACTATAATATAAACTATGCTTCAATTAAAAATTTACTTTTAAGTGTTCCTATAAAACATATAACTGATAATTGCATTCAAAAAAGAAAATCTGAATCACAAATAATTTATATTCAACTATAGAATCGAAATTACTCTGCAAAATACTAAAGGCTTTTGATATGCCTTCTTTTAGCTCACAGTTCGACAAGTGCTTAATGACTAACTTCAGTATCAATAATAGGAAGTTATTTGTGAAAAATAAAATTCACAAAATAGGTTAAGCTTTGATTTGACAACTTATGAAAGAATTATTTGTATTGAGTTGATATCGAGAAAAGATTCGTTTTGTCTCACTTCATACTATATTGAAAACGAATCTTATTTACATAACTTACCTAATTATAGGATATATAACTATATTTTTAAAAACTCAATTTGTCATTCATCGTTCATCGAAGTCCCCGTAAAAGGCACTTAACTACATGACAACTACATCGAAACTTACTTTTTTTCAACAGAATATTCAAACAGCTTATTTTCATTCGTGATTTATATGAGTGCAAATATTTGTGAAACTATGAGTTGCATATTAAGTTTCCGTTTAGTCTATTATAAATTGAAATATTCATAAAATTTAAAACCATTTTACTAACAATTGGATTCATTTTACTTCAAGTATTTTTGCTTATTTTCAAGTTTCGAAACCCTGCGAATAATAGTAACTAATATTGAATGATTTTTTTATAATATTAGATCAAAAATTGAAAAGTAAAATAATTTATGATTTATTGTTAAACAGATAATCTTCTATTAATGAGATATTCCTGTAATTTTAAACTATTGTAACCTTATTAATGAGTTAATGAAAGGTTTAGTTGAACTTAACTTTATTATTAATACAGATAAAGATTTATTGTATTTTAGTTGAACTTATTATAGATAAAGATAATATTAATTATATGTTTGTATTTGAGTTACAAAAACAAAGAAAATCATGAATTGTAAAGCAATCTATGATTGGAAGAGATTCATGACAAGAGATAATGACCAACATAGCAATAAAGTAATTCTGATATTGCTATTGATAATACTTTTATAACTATTGAATACAAGAATAATAACTTTTAAGAAGAATAATAACTTTTTAATAGGAAAAAAAAAGTTTTTATACTTGTCTGAAATAATCTTATAAACAATAGATAGATTGAATTGAATGGTCGATTGTATAATATTTTGGAGCGGAATCGGTGTCACAATTGAGACTTAATACATAATAGAATATATAGAGTGGCGAACAGGGATTTGGAACAGTTCGTAGCGAACAGTTCGTCAGTTCGTCTTTGCAATAGTAGATATGAAGGGATAGTATATCCATTCATTTCTTTGTTGGTTATATATAATTCCTAACGCCTGTATTCCTTTCTGGAATAAGATTCACAAATCTTTGTGAATTCTATTGAATTCTAGTCTGTGTCCAGAGTATAGAAAAGTACAGAAGTGTATAGAAGAGTATAGACTACTATTCAATATATATATTTAGTGGCGTGAATGTATTGTGCAAACATTGTTATCATGCTTCAATTGTCCAATCATTTGGATTTCGATTCGTGTCCAACCTTGCATCAAATGCAATCGGAAGATCAATTGCAACAAACTTTAAATCTGAAATACTTAAGTCACTGTTATTACTCTCTATTCAATGTCAATACTATATGAAGTCAATACAAAATACATACAAAATATTGGATTTGAGAAAAAATTTGTTTAAAGTCTTTTCATAAATGCAATCGCAATATTCTGGACAGTAGTTGAAAATAATAAAACATGAGTTGCCTGTACTTTATATACTCAACACTCTTATAGCAACATTTTTCTTGAAATTTAAAATTGGAAAATAAGATGAATAAAAAAGAAAATTAAATATTGAACCATAAAAAGAGAAAAATACATGGAGTTTACTATTAAAAAGAAGTATTTTTCACTTCGCATTCATTTTCATTTAACAAATAGAAAAGAAGGGACACTTGAAAAACTGTTTTTTGTTAGGTATGCACTTTTGCAACACTTTTCTATATTATTCTATTGAGCAAAATAAAAGTTACTATTTTTATTGATAAAAAATATTATGTAAAACATTAAATAAAATAAAATAAAAAACAGTTGCGCGACAATCAAAACTAAAATCCATAAGTACAATAAAAATGCTTATTTCACAAAAACATGAAGTGTTATAGAATATACGAAATATTATGATTGCTATTATGGTGCAAGAGAGTAAAGTTGAAGATTTTAGTAGAATTACTATTACTAGTATATAATGAATATAGTTAGAAGAGAATCATTAAGGGTAAGGTAAGGGATCAGTGCCATTGCCAAAGGATTAAACCATTTCTCTGTGCAATCACTCTGATGACAAAGATGCCAATTCATAAGAGGCGCAGAAAGAAGTCTCAAATAGAAAAGAAAACATATTGCCATTGCTTCGGTTCAATACACAAATTGATAGCATAGCCTAATGACTCTTAAGATTCACTTCAATCTTATTAGTGCTGAAAATTAAGAAACAAATTAAGAAACAAATTAAGAAACTCACAAACTATACATTCAGTTTACTTCACATCCTATTTGATTGAATTAAGTTTAAGATAATTTGAGAATTTATTTTTCTTCAAATTTATAAATCTTTAATAAAATATCGTTTATATGAGTTCTCGTAACTCTTAAAAGCAATAAAATCCTAGTGTAATAATGCAAACGGGTGTGAGACAAGAGAGAAAGAAAGGGAAATAAGTCTGAAAATAAATATTTCCGTTTCATATAACTTATGTCGTACTGTTATGTCGTACAACTCTTTCTAATGTATGTTTACAGTAAGTAACTGTCAATGGTCGTATCATTGATCAAACGTGTTTGTCAAAGTGTTTCTCGATTGGGAATAATAGAAATGGATCGCACCTCGAGTTGGGAATAGTTTTAGAAACAATCATAAAATGATTAAAATCAGTGATCATTTAATAATTACAAAAATAGCACAAATAATCCAAACACTTACCGATAATACAAAAATCAATTAATCGATCAAAAATCAGTTTCTCCTCACTTATGATAACGTCTTATTTGTAACTCAAGTCAGTCTAGAACAAAAAGTAATCAAAGTTTTACACATAAGCATTCATTGTGAAAAATGTGATTTGAAAATCATATGATGACATGAAGCTATGTTTGGTCACATTTGGTATAGCAAAAGATTGGTTTAGTTATCATCAATAGGAAACATCCTCTGTTTCTCTCCCTTCCAGTCTCTGTCTCTCTCCTCTCTCTCTCATTCTCTCTCTCTCCTCAATATTGCTTGAGTACTAGGCTTTACACATGAATTACTCTTCACTTATCCGTGAATAGGTCGCATTAATGTTGTTGTAATAATAATTTTCTACAAATGGCAAAAGCAAGGGTTGAAAGGGTTGTTGTGCTCTAAGCTTTAGCATTGCATTACATGCGAGAACAATAGTAGCCATTCATAATGTAGTAATAAAATGCGTTTATTATCACGAAACTCAACTACAGTAAGTCTCTCTTATTTACTTTAAAGTATGTAAAAAATGCTTCAAAATAACACAATTCAATATTATGTAAATATCATTAATAGAAGCAAAACTCAATTCATACTAAAATTGTTTTCAAACTTTTATATTAGTCCTAAACAGAGTCTTATTATAAATCCAATGACAGAACTTTTTCAACAAGAGAATCACATGTAATGAACAACACATTGTAATTATCACAACATACAAAATGCTTTGATAATAAAAAGCGTTACCAATAAAATAGCGTTACAATAGACCCAAAAATAGTTTCATTCTTTTGACATAAAAATAATTTCTATTCAAAATTATATTAAATTATTATTTTTATAATAACTCAGTTGTGCAATGATTGAAAGTAAATTAACACAAAATAATTATTAAGAAAATGTATTCTTCGACTTAATAATAAGAAATTATGTATTGAATAAATGAATAGTAAGAGAAAGTGTAATATTATTTTCGCATGAATGATAATTTCTTAGAACAAAATACAACTGTAAACCAGCTATAAGTCAGTTCGATAGTAAAGAAAAATGATATTTAGTAAGATATGCGATGGGAAAAAAGGGTTAAAACTAGAAACATATGGAATTATAAATGATGCGAAACAATGTAGTAAATTGTTTTCCAGTGGAATACTTGAGAATACTTGAGACTTCAAACAAGTTTAATTTAAATATGCACAAGGCATGCAACAGATGAAAAAATTTAAATTACATTTTACAACAACAAATTTACGATTATTATAGTTATAGATTGCATGAGTGCATGAAAAGTGTAAGAAAATATTGCTAATAAAATAAGGAAATACACTAAACTTGCAAATAATAATTCTTTAAATAAAAACAAATGCCAGTCATTAAGTTATGTTTATTGTTGAATATCAACAACTTTAAAGCATTATGTATTTAGCGTGAAGTTTGCGAATAATAAGCTATATATTATAGTTAAGTTTTAAAATTCATATTCAATGTAACTTTCTTTATACAGTTGAACCCGTTTATAACAGACTCGGTTATAACAAACTCGGTTATAACTAACTATGTTATAACAGACTCGGTTATAACAAACTCGGTTATAACCAAAGCTTTTGCACGAACCGACCTGTTCGTTATAAACGGGTTTAACTGTACTATATTTTGAATTTTATTGAATTACTGCATGAGCTTTAAATAGAAATTGATTCCAAGATTTATCAATCATTTTATTATATACTTATTGTAAAATTAAAATTAATAGTTATTCTATTCAGAGAGTCATTAGCATTAACTCATGCTTTCAGATCATTAATAATAAGATTTATACAAAATTATACAATGAGTTCTTGACTAATAATAACAATAATTTATTTATAAATTTAATTACAAGAAATAAAACTAGAAGTAAGAACTTTATATTCAATAAAATACTAGTTTTTCTTGTGTTCTGTTTCTTCAGTTTTATTGTTTTTATTCATAAACAAAACTATTGTAATGATTGTGGTATTCATGGCATTCATATAGCAATCACAGCATAGAAATAGTAGAGGGAATACAATATTTTATTGCAAGCGAATACTTACTCTTTGATATAAAATGTTTTGAGATAAAAGGGATAACTTCTGGTTTGATGAGTTATCTTTGTTTCTATATTGTTGTCGCGTGCACATTAACTTTACAGTAACTGTACTTTACTTTATAGTACACGATACCAATTACACGCTAATAAATCTTAAGAAGTTATGCACGAATTGACTACAAATTTTAAAATATATGCGAAAAAACAACTATTTTTTGGCTAAATTTTTTTTTTTGCAAAATTCAAAATTTAATTAAAGAAACGGTATTTAATTCAATAATAAAATTCAATTATTTGAAACCTAATTATTGTTGAAGATGAATAAGTTTTATTCTTTAGATCTATTAAGTGATATATAGAACAAAATTTTGAACAATAATAAAATCTCAAAATCACATTCAAATTAAAAGTGATATTTGTAACACATAAAACAAGCAGTGGATGGGTTAGAGTCAAACCGTTAGACCAAATAGGAAGCAATGATTGTAAATATGAGACATGTGTAGGGGAATGAGACCCATGAGATAGACTATAATGCATAAGTTATAACAGTTATTTGGTAGACACAAATAAAACATTATGTCTATTACTATTATCGTGATTCACACATACCTCAAATCTCAAACATATACTGTTTTGTCTAATCAGAAACAATAACAATCAAAAAATATTAATCTTTATATTTGAGATATTAATACTTTCTTTACAAATAAACACTTATTTTCAAAACTTTCAATTTGAGTCAACAACAAAAAAACTTTGGAGGAGAAAAAAAACCTGAACGATAACAAATCAGAATGTTAATGATGCAGAAAATAATAGCGATGACAATAGAAAAAGTAAGTATTGAAAAAAAGTAAGCAAAAAATGGTTCAGAATTCAGAATAAAGCTATGAATAGTTATGTGAATATGAATAGTTTGCAGAGTTTTCTACTTTACAAAAGTGAGCACAATATCAAAAATGATTACAAAAAAGCAAAGAGAAATATAAATTTATAACTTATAGAGAAAGTAAGGAATACATAGTTTTGAAAGTAAGGAATACATAGTTTTGAATGTAAGCATAACTTACATACATATAGAATATAGTACATAGTTTTGAATGTTATACAATACGCTTTTATATGTATTTGAAGAGTAAAAGCAAACAATATATCGCTTGTTGCGGGTTCGGTTGACATGCAAAATGCTTACGCTAACTATAATTAGCCCACATACTGAGTGAGATATAGACTTTAGAGCAAAAATAAACAATATTTTTCTATGAATATAATACCATCGAATGCACCTGTACATCTAAAAACTTAATGTTTGCTGTTAATAATGCTCTTGTAAACTATTGTAATTTTTTAGACTCGCTCTCTCTTTCTTTCTCTATTGTGATCAAATCTTTTTGATGTCACCGATCCGGGCTCTAATACCACAATTATTATCGTGATTCTATTATGATTAAATAGTAGCGTGAGGTAAAGAGACTGAAAAGTGTGGCACTGATGCCAAATATTTAATACTTTATCAAATCGTTTATCAAATAAATATCGTATTGACATTTATCAAAATTGTTTCTTAGCATTGCTTGCAACGTATTTTCTATTTTGACATTTGAAATTTGAATAAATTTTCGAAAGATTAGTATTAAATAAATATCAAATTCATTTAGTTGGATATAAAAGCGAAAATAGACTGTATTCAAATAATTTTATATAAGAGCACAAAAATTCACATAAGGCTTCATTGAATGCAAACTAGAGTAAAATAAAGCAAAATGCGAGCTCAGTATCTATTGTATTAAAAACATGACACAATAGATGCAAACAAGTAATACATACATTCATTGAAATATTCATATCATCCTCAATGAGGTTTCACTGCTTTACATCTATTTTTCTATCAAACTTCTATTAAAACGCCTCTACTTTTCATAATATTATTCACACTTAAAAACACAGATTTTGTAGAAAAAGTTCAAAACGTGCTTCTGCTTTGAACAAAAATTTTTATAAAAAAAACCGTTTCGTTTATTGAGTAAAAGAAGTTAAAAGTCGCAAATGTATTCAATAAAAGGCATAATTACTACTAAGAAGTTATATTCATGTTTTAAATGTGGGTCAAATTTTTGAACGTTGCTTCTAAAACAATGAGCCAATAAAGATGTGTTTGGTTTCAATGCATTCTTAGTTTAGTGTAATTAAGTTTAATGTTAGTGCAAATTATGCTTCAAAATTTTGTTTTAGAAATCTGTCCGTCCATCAAATTTTAATTTAAAAACAACATAATTTAAGTTTAATTATTATTAATTATATTTAAAAACATGTTGAATTTCAAAAATAGGCTCAAGTCTTATCATGAATTAAATGCTTTAATAGTTTTGATTTAATAAATATTGATTAAGCATTTGTCGGATAATGTTTAAAAATTATTTTATATTTACAAAAGTCAAACACTTTTATTTGGGTTTAATTTATTTGAGGAAATATGTATTCAATAGATATCTAGATAGATATCAAACGAAAAAGAATTTATTTAAGTAAAGAGTGAATGAATACAAATTCCAATTCTCAAGGAATAGATCACGTTTTCTATTACAGGAATTCCTAGTGATCATTAAATTATAATTAAATTTTAGAATAATTTAGTTTAAAATTTACAATTCCTTTAACAACACGACTCATACGTGTATTTACTTTGAATGATTAGAGCTTGAATTTAATCAAAATATTTGTTTCGATAAAAAAGTCAACACAAATGTTCAAACACTAAGAGAGAGATAGAGAAAGAATAGAAGAAAAGTTTTAGGAGTTTCAGAAACAAGTAAATAGAAAATGCAATACTGTTCAAAGTTGGATACAATGATACCAAATAGAGTTTGATACAAGTCACAAAAGGACGAGCCAGAAAGTATTTGATGAAATCGAACAATGGACAAACGATGGACAATAGCTGGAATGTAGAATGGAGGCCAACCTAAACATTGGCAAAAATGCATTAGAAGCCAACTCTGTAAAAGCAAACTAAAGTGCATAACAGAAGAAAAGAAATAGAATAAGAGTAGAGAAGAGGCACACATACATACTGAGAGATACGAAACTAAGAAACACTATTTTACAGTCATTCTCGTTTATAGTGAACGAGGTTATAGTGAACGGGTTTCTCTGCATTGATCGTTAATTTATTGTGAAATTAAATACGTTTATAATGAATACTCGGCTTTAGTGAACATTCTTTGCTGCACTTTTTTGTTCACTATAAACGGGTTCGACTGTATTAAAAATGTGATGGCAATGGACAAAAGTAAATTGGAACAAAGGCAGTATAGGAACAAGTGATGCTCAATGCATTCTCTGGGGAAAGGGGAACATAAGACAGAACTAACATACAAGTGATATAACATAATTCATTCCCCTATCCATATAAGTTATATATGTATACAATACTCAATAATATAATACATTACAGAGCACAATAACACGCTCGGCCAATGTTGACATTGTTCCTCATTGTTAGCTCTTGTCTCTGGGCCGCAAAATTGATTATTGCACATTTGTCATAACCTCATTTATGTCCAATAGATAGGACATCAAATGCTACAGTTTGTTCTTAAAAAACTCTTTTATCGATATTAAACTTATTACGATTTTAATAATTAGTTTAAAATTAAACTTAATTAAAATTATTATTTTAATAATAATATAATTATATATGTAATTAATATATCTATAATCAATTCAAACATTCAAATTACATATCAGATCAAAATTAATAGTTCTATTGAAACTTAGTTTTAATTTAAAAACCTATTACAAAATCTATTGTCGACAAGTTTTTAAAACATTTTCGGCAAACTTTCATTATAATAATAATTATAATAATAGCCCTAAAAATGTTAATACAATGTGCTATTGGAATAAAAATAGAATAATTATATATATTTAGATAAAATAGATAAAAAATAATATGAATTTTGTATACAACTATGTAAACACGCATTAATATCTTTATTATAAGAGAATTATTATATTATAAATGCATTAAAAAAGAGAGCACTTGTGATAACAGAAAGTATTCAATTTTGAGCATTATTTGGTTCTCCTTTCTTTATCGTACAAAAGGTATGGTGCAATTGAAATAGATTCAATTGAGTATGGATTCAATTGAGTATTGATGTGCATTACAATATTGAATAATAATACACCAAAAACGAAATAATCATAATGATAACAAAAACAGACCTTTTGTAATAACATCATTGATAAAGAAGAGATTTTTGATGCCGTTTATGAATAGGACCCCAATAAGAAAGGAAATAATTGATTGAGTCCAACATTTCATAATAATAAAATAATTCTATGAATTATAGAAAAATATTTATTTGCAGTAAAAAAAATTCTTAACATAATAGCGGTATTGAAATAGAAGAATATATTCAATATTATTGTAAAGACTCTGTTAAATGTTTGTATTAATTTTCTTTCATGTATTTAAAGCCATCGCATAGATAATGCAATAAAAGTGAAAATAGTTTCTGGTCTGAAGCCATCCCTCACACAGGAAACTATACGTCCCGTTAGGATAAAATCAATAGAATTGTGTGTTTCCTTCAGCTTCTCTTTGGAATCATATCATATTTGAACGATTTTTGATCTAACAGTTTTTGATCTAACAGTTTTGATTGAATAATGAATACAACGGAAATAGGAATCAAATAATTAATCAAACTTTTATTAAACAATATATTTCGATAAATTGATCGCTTAATGCTTGGGTTAATATATAAGTTTATTCAAATTTATTCTAATGATATGTCATTGTCATTGTTTCAATCAAAAAATTTTACTCTTCAATGAATTGAGTAGAAATCAAGTCTTGAAAAAATCTCCAAAACTCAAAATCTCCAATGTTTCCGACGATAACACTTACGAATTTGACAAATTATTTTCGATAAACAATTCGACAAAAAAATCATTAAAAAAAAGTAACATCTTATAAAAATTCGTGAGTTTAGTTCTGAACATTTAAATACTTTGTGAGAAACTAAAACAAAATATCTTTAAAAAAAATTTCAAAACTTTTAATTTAAGAGCCGATGTTTCAAACTTTTGATAAAAATAATAACTTTTAATAATAGTGTTAATTCACATCTATTCAATATCAGGTATATATTATTGAATATGATATTAGATGAAAAGAGAATAATAATTATGAAAAGCCCTCTCATTTTTAAGTCCGAAACAATAATCCAAAGTGTTTAACATACAGGATGTGTCAGTAAAAGGTAACAATTATGTCAGATATAAGAGTATAAGTCAGTTCTTCTTAACACCTTAAGGCCTGTGGCATAGAATCAAATTATCATATAATCAAAATTACTTAAAGACACGAAATTAATGATTGATTGTATTTAAGAATACATTGTATTCAAGAATAACTAATAAACAAAAATAAAAAAATGCTCTTTTTATGCCTTAAGCCCTCTATAATGATAATGGAAAATAATGTTATATTAATAAATGCCTCGAGTAATGAATCGTTTCAATCCTTTATTATCCTATAATTTGATTCAACGATATCTTATTAGAATTTAAAAATCATAAATTGAAATACAGAAAACTCACACGACTTTCTGATTTTGTATGAGAAAAGTTTTGCTTTAACTAATTTTCGTTCATTTTATTTAATTTATGATAATTATTGTATTATTATTGTGTTTAGACAATGAAAAGGTGTGATTGCTTGAGAGGTGTTTGAGTTGGAGACTGTTTATTAAATACTTTTCTACTTTTCAAACATATAAAGAAAATAAAGTCTAAAAAGTAAAGCACAAGTAATACGACTGAATAGACTTTTGCTACTTATTCATACTGAAAACCTCGATAACTACCTATAAATATTAATAATTCAATGCCACTTAAAACAATTTGAAAGGATTTGTTAGTATAATATATTTGAGAAGAAAATTTACAAATGTTGAAAAAGGAAGAAAAAAAAATACTTTGAATTATAATAGTTTAGGACTTGTATAATAATATGTTTTGGCGAGACTTTACGAAGTCATTTATCTAATCAAAAATAATTGTCTATTATAGTTATTATGCAATAAACCTTAAGATTCAGAATTGTTTTTTTGTCTTGAACGTGAATTATATATTAACATAAGCGTTAAAAGCATCTGAAATATGATAGAGTTTGATATGGCTCACAGTCAAAGACACGAAAGATAACAAAATTACGCTTTGAAGTAGTATTAGTTTAAACACCCACGACTTAAAGTGTTCTTCAAGTTGTGTAACGCCTCAAAAATGAGTAAAACTTTTCATTAATAATTCAATAAAAATGTATATTTTTTATTGTTTTGTTTTTTCTTTGATTAAAATCATAAACAGTTTTAATTAACAACAACAAAATAAAGTTAATATTAATATAAAGTTATAGTAATTAAAGCCCATATTAAAACCCATATCGCACTTATGCAGATCTCTAGTACTATAGTTTATAGTTTATACTAATTTCTTATTTTATGCGCTATACTCACGATTAGTTTTTTGATTCTTTTATGTAATTGCAAGCAATGGGTCAAAGGTTGAGATAGGAAACGAAGCAAAATATGTTCCTCTTTTGTTTTGGATTGAATTTGATTTAATGCTATGAAAAAAGAGAAAACTGGTTTCAACTCAAGCTCTCATAGAAATATTTAAAAAAAGAAAAATGGGATGTGTTTCATGTGTTCAACTTGAATAAAAGAAATGAAGAGAAATACCTTTAGAGAAATACCTATTGTCTCAAAGAGTGCACACATTATATATACTCTGTGTATATACTCTGTATATCTCTTTCAATGTCTTTCATTTGTTCTTTCAAACCGCTTAATGGAAAATATCTTAATTTAAATTCTTATGGCAGACATTCATACCATTAGTTAAAAGCCATTTGTTACATGAATGCATTCATAAAAACGTTTTCAACTTTTCAACTCATTTATAAATAATCTAAAAGTTTTTAAATTTTATAAAAGATGAAAATATTTCCGCTTTTGTTGTCTTTTGTCCAGAAAATTAATTATTGATCAAAACGTTTTAAATTTTATTTTAAGAGAATCTCAGTCTCAAAATCAAAATTAAAGGAATTTAAAAAAGTTTAAAATAGTTTTTCTCTTATCATAGTTGTAAAACAAAACATTTAAACAAAATTCTTGCAGAAAGTATTTTAAGTTTAAGTTAAGGACTAAAACGTGATAATTATAGAACTCATCGAATAAATGTTGCTTTTGTTTGCGTTAAAATGTTTTTACAAAGAAAAAAGTGCTTTAAAAACTGCACAATAGCTGCAAAAATAGTACATTTTGAAAATTATCATTTTCTCTGCACTAATTTTATCTAAAATTCGCTAAAACTCGAGTAAAAATAAAGTCTAAACCAATAATTTAAACATAATTTTAAAAATCTGTGTTGAGTTTGATTTAAACTCAAAACTATTTTCAATATATAAAAGAAAATTTGAGTAAAAAAATATTCATAGACTTTGATTAATCACAACTTATGGCGTTTTATTTTTAACATAAGAGTAATTCAAGACAACAAATAATAGACTTTTAAAGCTTTCCCTAAAATTTGGCTGAAATGATGAGATGAATAGTAAGCATTAAAAGTCGGAACTTTGAATTAAGATCTTTATGAACAGCGCTAAACATGATTTAGGATAACAAAGTTGGCTCACTTCAAGACACAATAAAAGTTTATGTGATATTAATGGATGAATTGTACATAAGAGAGAGAGAGAGAGTGAGAGAGTGTGCAAGAGAGTGAATGGGAGAGTGTATGAGAGAGTGTGCAAGAGAGTAGAGGCGGATTCACAATTTATGTGGAAATAAATAGCAATTTTACAGATAGAAGCTTATGATAATTGAGTGTGAATTTAACTTAAATATGTTTAGAGGTCAAACTTTGAACCACTCATCCGTTTTATAAGCAAACATCTATTGTGATCATAAAAATACAATTAAATTTTAAAACACTTTCTTAATTGTTTGAATGATTTTTGCCTTCAATTAGATTTTAATCGAAGATTAAAAGAGTGATCGAAGGCTTCAACTCTGGATTTTTATATGAAAAGAAATTACAACAGACGCTAACTATCAAAAAAAAATATCAAACAAAAGCTAATGAAATGCTCAACTCAATGGTTCATTAAGAGAAAGCGATTGTAGCAGTGATTAAATTGTTTAGTTGTTCTCATTCAGATTTAAAGCTTGAACTCATTTTAATTTTTTTGTTGTTGTTTCGTAACCGAATACTAAAAATATAATTTAGTAGAGAATCTCCTCTTCTCTACCTGTAGGCGAGTTTATATCCATCTATAGAAAGGCGAGTGAAAAATGTTTAGGCGAGACATAATAATTGCCTTTTTAAAAAACAATAGTTAAACAAAATTAAACAAACCCTAAGTATAATTGAGTAATGTTTGTGTATTTTTGTGTAGTTTTCGTCCCACAAATGATAAACATATATTTTGGTGATATATTTTGACATTATTTTTTAGGTTTTGTTTAGTGTCGGAGGAGATAATGATGGGTTGCGTTAAAAATTGAATTGCGATTATTTATTATAATCATAATCATTAGTGTTCTCACAGACAAAATATCTCAATATCTTAAGAATTGGGTCAAAGTAAAAAACAATAACCATAACAATAATAACCAACAATGCAAATAAAGAAAATAATAATGTTGTTAAGTTTGGAGAAATGCAATACTAAATAATATGCTTTACAGAATGCGAACTATTTTTTTTCTTCGGAAGTCTTCAATCTATGGTCTGATGAGTCGGTAATTATATTCTATGGGAAACAGAAAACCATTTGAGTGGTCCTTAAACTCAAAAAGATTGAAAACTCAATATCTTATTAGGTTTGACAACCAGTCTATAAATTATCTCCTCATTGAAACTTAAATCCATTTTGATCTTAATTGATATGATTTATTAGTATTTATTTAGATTATAATTAACGTCATTCGCATTATTCATATGGTTTGATTAAAAATGACTCAAATATGAAACGCTTATTAAGTTTAAATCAATTAATATTTCAGATATTTTTTCCAATACGAAAAGTTTTAATAACGAGAAGCAGTGTTTCAAAGAAATATTTTTTCTATAGTTTTCAATATAACTCATTGTTTTTAGGGAGAAAAAAAAATAATTTTTTATTATATTAGTGCCAGGGAGTTGACAGTTACTTATTTTCCTTTTGCAGAATAAATGGGTCGATAAATAATTAGTATAAAAAACAGTGAACATTATTTTCTTTAAGAATAATTAAATAAGTTTTGTTTTCTTAATAATATTTCAATTGAAAAAAAAGTGAAAACAAAAGGCTTGTGAAATAAATAAATTTTAAATCAAATAGAAGGTATAGAAAGTATGAAACTTTTGATTTAT
>JAQIWZ010000943.1:0-14612 GCA_034697245.1 Malaconothrus monodactylus
AATAGTATAGCAGTAATATATAGTATATGCATTGTATATAGCATCAAATATATTTCATCAACTTTTATAGTTTTTTTTAAACATATAACATCTGATTGTAATATATTTGCAAAATCTGTTGCGAGCCACGGAAAAGGCCTTCGCGAGCCAGCCGTGGCTCACGGGCCGCGGTTTGGCCGGGCCTGTCATATACTATAAGAGAATGACTTAATTTTTTTAATATAAAAGTTTTTTATCATAAATTTTAACAAAAACTTTCTTGTCAATTGTCACATAATTTTCATAAAAAAATACATATATATAAAATTTCAATGCTTACAACTATTACGCAACTATTTCTCTGCTATCGCGAAGAGTTACTTTTCATGTTTAGTACGTTTATTTATTTATTTATTTATTGGAAGTCAAGGTCTAGATCAAGGCATCAAAGTTTAGTTTATTCAGTGTAAAAGTACTTTTTTAAACGACTCCAGCCTTGTTAACATACCAGACAAGTTTAACGTGAACATTGAAAACATAAATAACTCGGGGCTGTGACGGCTCCATAATTTCTGTCACCGATTTTTATTCAACGTGCAAACAAAACATATTTATAAGAAAAAGTGCGTAGTTTTTAATAATCATTTGTTTGAACGTAAAAATTATCAGTTTTCCAAATATTTAGTTTTTTGCAAACTGTAATAAAAATCTCAAGTAAAATAATTATTAGTTCTCATTCTTGAGACTAATTCATAAGTTGTTTAAAAATAAATTGAAATGGAGGCACGTCGATCTCGCTTTTGGGAACGTAATGCACACGGACCCAGAGGTATTCCTAAGCCTGAAGTTGATTATGGCGGAGGAATTTTCTTGATTTTCAGAAATGGTCACGATTTGAATAATTATTGGAATGATATAAAGCTGGCCACAGAAATGGGCGAATTGGGCTATTATTCCGCATTCTCTCCAGATGAAGGACTTATTTGCGTCCATCACTCGGACGCCTGGGATAATAATGAGAGAAGGATTATTAAGGAAAGAATTGGACAAATACTGGGAATTTCATGGGATGTGCATTACATTACTCAACAAGAGGCTAATCATTTGCCAGATTATGATGAACAACATTTGGACAACACTTTACCTGAAAGAGGAGTTCACTTTTCAGAAGAATCTATTAAGGAATAGATTTCATAAAAAAAAGATTTTTTTGCCGTAATTAAAATTTTATACTTTATAATAAGATTTTTTCGTAATTTTTTTCTCTTATTTTGATTAAATATAAAGTTTTTTTTCAATATTATATTTAAGTCATATAAGTATTTATCAATTAATTATTAGTATTTAAAATATTAATTTTATTGTTGTATAACAACAACTGTTTGTGAAATTAGTTTTAAGCAATAAATAACAAGTTTATCTTTAATAATAGACTGAATGAAAATTTTTAATATACGTATAAAAATTTTTATTTTATTCGTTATATTGTTCTAAGTTTTAAGTAATTTATTTTATGTAAGGTTTGAACAAAAAAAGTATACATAAAACAAATCAAACTTTGAAAATATTTAATATTTTTCTTATTAAACAAAGAAATAATTAAAGGAAATAAAATACTTATTAAAAATAAAATAAAATCTCATATAATATTTCGTATGAAATATTTTGCTCTCATTATATTTATCTTACATTTAATAAGTTCGAAACTTTTGACCAAAAGAGAAAACTTATTCATCAAAATATGAAATGAGTCAAAACATGATTTATATTACGGATAAAATTTCATTAAAAGCTTTCATAAATGTCTTTAATATTTCAATTTTATGTTAAAATAGCATTAATAATAATTTTTAAATATAATAAACAATTTCTTTATTAGACTATAAGAGTTGGAAAATATATAAAAAAAATTGACTCTAAATTCTGTTAATTTTTAATATTCAAAATATTAATTTTATTGTTGTATAACAACAACTGTTTTTGAAATTAGTTTTAAGCAATAAAACAAAACAAGTTTATAATTTAAATGACTGTATGAAAAATTTTAGTATAAAAATTACTTTTTCTTAGTTTTATTAAATGTTTTTGAAGGTAAAAACTAAGAGCCGGTACCCACATAAATATAATGAGATTAAAAATCATTGAGTTTCCGGAAAATTTCTTTTCTTAAGAAACTTGAAAATAATTTTTTTTTGTCTTAAAGCATGCGTTAGTTTGGAAAACATTTTTTTCCAAATCAACATAAAACTGATGATAAAATACTAAATATTTTTGTAATCATAACTGTGGCCTATTTCCTAACAATAAGCAAATTAATTGAGACTCTCGACTATTTCGGTCTTAAATAAGTGTTATTAACAAGAATTTGATAAAGAGTTTGTTAAGAGAATTTTCTCATTATAAATAATAAGATAAATATTAAACATATATTTTCATATATAGTAAAGGCTTTTCCGGTCGTATCGTTTTCGCGATAACCATCAGCATTAATAACCAATTGATTACTAGAAGACTGATACCAGTCATCAATAAATGCATGACATTTAACATCAATAACTTTACTATCATTTCGATTCCATTCAGAAATAGTTATATTAATTGTTGACAAAGAAGTTAAAAGTTTTTTATTATTTGTTTCATAACTTGTTTGCACTGAATTTGAATTTTGTCCAACATTTACGCCATTAATTTCCCAAAAGAATTTGACTCCAGGTCTGGAGTTTTCTGTTTTGCATTTGATTTCAATTATCTTTCCTTTCGTGAAGTATTGCTTGTGGTCTAAAATTATTGGTCCTTTTTCTGGCGCTGTCAACACTTTCAAACTTTTTTGTTTGCTTGCGATCATTGGTTTCATAGACCCTAATTTGCATTCATATATGCCCTCAGAATTAGGATTTGATTTCATTATTTTTACTTTTCCATAAGTTTTATCATCAATTCTAATACTGTCTTTATCTATACCTTCGATTGACTTTAAGACAAGTTTTGGCTGGCCTTAAATGAGATAAAAAAAATTGTTCAAAATTTTTACATAAATTTATTAATAAAAATTTTGAATTTTATAGATTTTAAGAAAGAAAATAAAATGTATGTTAAAAATAAAAAAATTAAAATCTAAACGTTTGAAATATAATTGAAAATACAAGTTGTGGCGAATAATACATGAAAACTAATTATTTTTGAAAGTTTTCACCTGTATTTAAATAATCAAAATATTTTTTTTCAAAACTGATAGCGAGCACATAATTCTTTGATACGAATATTGTCTCGCTATAAATTATCTTAACTCCACATAATGTTTAATTTTTTTTTGTATTACCAGAAAATTAATGACATACCTGTTGGATAATAAATATAAAATGGTTTTTCATCTTTGCTCAGCTCTAGATATATTAAACTATCTTTTTTGATAAAATAACTACAATTCACGTAAAAAGAGTCACCACCTTTAATACGATCGGGAACTGAAAACTCAGTTATATTAACGACACAGTTAACAAAGTTGATTTTAAACAAGAGAAAAAATAAATTGTATTTCATTTTTAAACTGAAAATCGACGCAATAAAATATTTTAATCAAATTGAAAGAAAATCATAACAAGCTATAGAACAAACAAATCAATAGTTGATAACATAGCGAATGCTGAAAACCTATATGACAGCTGTATTTATTTGACAAACATATTATGCTATTGTGTAAATCTAAAAGAAAAAATCTGAAGTAAACACAATTATAAAATGGGTTCAAAATTGGCATTTTTCAAAAAAAGAAAAGAATTAATACATTGATAATCAGTAGTTATATACCAAACCTGAGGTACAGTTGAAAATTCTTAACTCAAGAAAATTTTATTTTGTTTAAAAAAGCAATCATTATTTAATACAACATTTTAAATGAAACCAAAAAATTTAGTTCATTCGAAATACTTATTTTCAATAGTTTAAAAAAAATTACAACTACTTGAAACACATAGAAAGATTTTGCGGATAATTTTTTTTGAATAACATAAAATCATCAGAAATTCCTAGTTTGAAATCATAGTATTTATAATTCATTTGGTTTGTGTCTAGGAATAGAGTTTCCAGGATCTCGAATAGAAGGAGGTTTTTGAAAATTGTAGCAAGGTCCGGTAAATGGAAAACAATCTTTTTTTGTCGCCTGTTTGGCGGTTTTTAGAAACATGAACGTGAGGAGTTTCAACAGAGCCATGAGCAGGTCCAACAAAATCAATTCTATGATCCAAATCATATCCTGATTGAGGATTTTATGGATTAGGTTTCCATCCGGAATATCTGATTGGTTTTCCTTCTTTGTCAACCTGTACTGTGAAATGTCTGCTTCCCAGGAATGATTTACTTGGGTCCAAATGATTTCTGCCCCGTTTTCCAGCCTCTCCTTTAATAATAATAATCATTAATTGATTAGATATTAATTAAAATATAGGACATCTAAATATCATTGACATATTTGATGACATATGAAATAAAATGCTTTGAAGTTATTTTTAAAAGAGATAAAAAATTTATTAAATTACAAGATTTGAATGCATTGAAAAAATTAAATGTAGAATAAATTTTTAAGAAAGACAAAATTGAAATGCAATAAATACCTGGTTTGAATGTTGATAGAAAAATTAGAAAAAACAGAATTAAATTAACAATCAATCGGTTCATTATTATTCAAATACTTGTAAATTAACTAAAATAATGATTGGCAAACAGTGTTTGTCTTCAAACTATGATTATTTGTGCATTGGCTATGGTTTAAATATTGCTTGCATTTAGTTCTTCTCCAAATTGATCAAAGGAAAGGAAGTTTGAAAATTTGAAAAACAGGAACGTTAATAATTTCCGTTCTCGAAATTCAACATCAATTTCTTAGGGAAAGAATTATATTTTAGTGATAAGTAATTAATTATGTTGCTTAATAATGGACTTAATTTTTCCTCACAAATAATTGATTAGATCTTTATTTCAAAATAACTACTTATTACTTGGCCTTCTTTGAGTCAAAATAACATAAAACTATGAGTTCTAGAGTGCCTGTACTTATAAGAATCATATTCTCATTACAGGAATCAAGCTATAAATGCATAAGTATTGGTTGAGTTTTATATTATAGAAACCAAAAAAAGCTGAAAATAATGTCTCATATCCTTCAAAAAAAATCAAATAATTTATTTACATAAAAATAGTTTATTATGTAATCTATAAAATGAATTATCAGAATAAATGATTTCTCTATTTAATATTTTATCAATGCTACAAATGAGCCGTTTTTTCAATAAAATCGGTCGAAAAGCTTTCGAAAAATCAAGACTTGAATTTAATTTATCGTAATGTAAAGAAAATATGTTTAACATAATTGTTATCATTCATTCCTATGCGAGATTATTATTTTTCTCTTCGTTTATGTTATTATTCTCCGAAACGCTATCCATTTCTACTTCTTGAGTAACAGGTTTACCATTTGTATCATTTTTATCTTTGACAAAAATTATTTTAATAATATTTACAAACGGGGCCTCAAATGTCAAATACAGAATATAACCCAAAATAAATGTCTCGACAATTGTTGTACAGCAATACTGGCCCTTAAGTCGAAATAAAAAAAGTTTTATCAAATGATTAGAAATTTTTTAGGATTCAAACTAACAATAGTTATAGCGTTTGTAGTTATCGGGTGCCGAACTTGTTGGACATTAAACCAAATCAACATTAAATGTGATAAATAAGCACAGAATGAGAGGCGACTAAAAGGTTGCAAATAGTTTGCCGAAAGAATTCGCGTCAAAATTCCGGCTCTATTTATAGCGCAGTTGTATATAATCCACGACATACTCGATGACCATAAGAGAAGCATTAATGAAACGATCATAGCGTTAGGTATTGTGTGGTTTATCGGAGGAATATCTTCTTGAACTATAGGATAGCTCAGAAGCGGTATAGTTATGGTCAAGAATATAACTGCAGCCCATATTATAGTATTCCATCTCTACAACCAAATTAAAAATAATTATTTCATTAAATTTTTTTACTGAAATTTAGAATTTTTGCTATATCTTTCTTATGTTTATTGAATAAAATCTTGATTTTGAAAAAACTCTGAGAAAATTTCAAACCTTAGTCAACGAGAGTTTTATATTTCGAAGTAATCCGAAGCCAAGTGTAATACCGAAAAAATAGGCGATCAAATGGATATGAGTTCCGAAGAAGAAAATTGTTGTCGCGAAAAATGGTATTCTTATAGATAGAAAGAAAATTAGAGGAAAAAAACTTTATTCTGGAAAAAATTTATTACTCATATTTAGGTTTAAATAAAACATCAACTCTTGGTATTCCTGAGACTCCAGAAGCAACTAAAATAATAGGAATCAAAGCGCCAAAAATTATCATCGCATAAGTGAACCAATAGCTAAGCTTTGGTTTCTTTAAAAAACAAAATAAAACCAAAAATCCTAATATATGTAACTGGAAGTCGACCCCTAAATACCACGTTTGGATTCCACACTTTGGAAAGAATTCATTTATATTTTTAAGGATAAATTTTTTTCTCTTAAAGAATATTCTTTACCATTTGTCGAAAGTCATACCAATTAATAATGTATAGTATGTGTGCCCACCAGTTGTCATAACACGGATCTACGTATGGTTTGATGAGGTCGGTCTGGAATAGAGGTCCCGAACCCCATAATTCCATGCATACTGTGAAGCACATCATTCCGATTAGTGGTGGAGTGAATCTAAATATATTATAAGAATAAGTAATTTTACTCAATGAGAGAAAATTTTTTCATATCGACCATCACCTCAACCATCGAAGTAAACAGTACTGAATGAAACTTAACTTAAGTTTCTTTTTTGATAGGGTTGTGTAAACCACGAGTAAACCACTGAAAATATAACAATTTTGTTCTGAATATAATGTGCTCATTGCATAAGTATGAGAAGTAATTAATAAATATCTAAAAATTTCATTAAATTATATTTTCTAAGCAGAAAAATCTTCAAAACAATTATTTTGGGTCAAAAATATTTTTTAGAAAATTTCTTTAAATTGTGTAAAAATGAATAACTTGTTTGAATTTTCAATCTGTTGGGCATTGAATGATAAATAAATTTTAGTAAATGAAAAAAATCTAACGAGAAAAATATCAAAAATTTTATTTTAACTTTATTTATATACCTCATTATGAAAAAGACCTGAACAGCAAGTGATGCATTGATAATGAACTGCGACAGAAGTGTTTTACTATTATTGATACCTTCTTCTGGATATCTCGAAAACGGAGAAATTTTCATCAAAACTGTAACCAAAATAAAGCCACACGAATGCGCTATCAATACCCATAAAGTTCCCAAAACTCTCAAGCCGTGAATGAATTGCAATTGATATTCACTGTTAGGTCTTTGAGTAGAAATTTTGAACAAAATTTTCGTGTTTTTTATTATCGAAAAACAACTGATAACCTGAACTATGAGCAAATTCGATGTCGAATATATCTCTAGTAATGTTCCGATAAGTAACAGAATTAATGATACCTTAATTATCGCTCTGAAAATTTAAAAGAAAAAAAATTTTCTTCAAGAATATTCTGAATCCAGATTTTAAGCGCATAACTTACAAAGCGATATAAATTTCTGTTCTGTAATTCGGCCCTACTTTTGTCTGACAGTAATTGATATCAAAATCGAAATGCGATAAAAATTTGAATCCTTTGTAAAAAGTTTTTAAAAATTTTTCTGAGATTTTAGTTTTCGAATCCTGTGATTTTTACCTTTACTCATGAGTTGTTTTATCTCATTTTTGTCACAAACCGATGGAAAACAGATACCATTAGCAAAGGTTACCATATTATCGACTTCGAGCCAGTCGTTGACCTCTTTCTCGAGCCATTCATTTGTAATTTCGGTGAAGTTTAATTTAATTGCTTTATATTTTTCTTTTCTCAGCGGACGTATTGTCAAAAAACAATATTTTCCTTCAATTCGTAAACTTTCTTCAATGAGTTCATCAATTTGTATGCATTGGTCATAATCACCAAAATCAGTGATAGAACCGCTCAGAATACCGGACGGTAAGTGTCCGTTAGAATCAACCACTTATTAAGAGAGAAAAGATATCATTTTATCATAAGCTTAAATTCAAATTTCATTCATTGAATTGTTGCAGAAATTATTTCTCGTTCAAAATTTTCAGATTTATTTTTTCCGAAATCATGTTCTTGTTTAATATTTCGATATGTATTTCATTTTCTCTGAGTTAGTCTTTCTTAAAATTAATGAAATAATGGAATGAATTTAAGTCTTCTCATCAATTTTTCAATTTTTAGTTTTCAAGTAATTTATATTAAGAAAAGTTATTTGAATTAAATATAAGTTAATTTTTATTAAAGAAAAAGTCTCAGAACTGAATCTAAAAACAGCTAAAAGTTATGCAAATTTTTTTCAAACTATAACTCGACTCAGAATTTTATTTTTGAAAAATCAATAAATTTTTAGCAAAATTTCAAATCATAATTGAAGTTCAAACTCAATAAAAAGTTAAAAATAACTCACTCTTTGCAGCCCATTCCTCTTTATTGACACTTTTGAACATCCGTTTAAGAGCATTAACACAGTTTGGATTTATATCCAATTCATTCTCAATACTATCAAATTCTCTCAATATTCTAATACTATAGTAATTAACAGTTTCATCAAATAATTTTGAGACTTGAATCCAATTTTGTTCATAAAAAGATACATTTTTATTCGCATTCAAAGCGATCACATAATCACTGTTCAGATTATGTAATGCTAAGAAAGCTATAAATAAATAATTAAAATTAATTTTCTTCATTTTTTTTCTACTCGAAAATTGTTATCCTATTGCGAAGTTATTTGAATGAAAACTATTTTTGATAAATAATTGAAATAATCAAATGCTTGATCTCAAAGAGTTTAATGAAATTTAAACCACATTTTTTGTTTTCAATAAAGTTATGCTGAAAAATATTTTGTCTATGAAGTCATTATTTTTGTGGTTAAATTTTTTTCTTAATCTTCAGTAATTTTTAAATATTTTTTCCTCTTATGGCATTTTTGTTCCCACTTTTAATAAAAAGTAATTTAAAAAGTTTTAAAACATTAAAAATTATAGTTTCTTAAAAAAAACTTTTAAAGTCCAGTTTTTTTGCTCATCAAAATATTGTAAACACGAAATCTCTAATTAATAAACTATTTCTTCTTAATGTAAGTTCAAATTCTTAAGAGTCCAAATTTCTCGCGCCTACATATAAGCCACTCAATTGTTTGATTCTTAATTTTGAAGTGCAGTAAAATCGCTAACTTTTATACCAAAGCTTAAACACGAGAAAAAAACTTGAAACTATTATAAGTGGAAAAAATTTTTCAAACAAGTATTGGAAAGGAAGTGAAGTTTTAAGTTTAGATTATATAATAAAATTAATATTTTTTTTCTTGTTTAAAGCAAAGAAATAACAAATTCCGTTTAATTAGCCATAAATATTCTTTATTAAAAAAAGATAAATAAAAATATATTAATATATAAATAAATATTTAAACAATTGAATAATTTTTCACATTTTGACTCTTATCATTATTATTGCATTCCATACTTTTCAAAAATATAATAAATACTATATTATAAAATTTTTTTAAAGCCTTGTTTGTCATAATTTAAGTACTTATTATAAAAAATTAATCGCATTTTAAGCATTTGAATATTATTTTTAGTTAATTTATACAAAAAAAACTTGAATAATCCTTAACTAAAATGATGATAAAATATTTCACATAAGTTTTCTTTCAAATATAGCTCAATGGATGTCGATATTGTAATCATAGCATTAAATTATGAATAAAACCAATATATTTTCCAGCTCTACATTTTTAGAGCTCTGGCATTACTACTCATATTCTGGCAAATAGTCCTCACCAGAAGATTCTACTTCTTCGTATTCTTCATCCGAAGAATCCATTTCTTCATCATCAGATTCATCTACAGAAGTAGAGACATCTTCTTCTTCAGAAGTTTTCATTTCATCCTCACTCGACTCAAAATCATCATCAGATTCTTCATAATTAATAACAGGAATATATTTGCCGTTTTTCTCTATCTTATGATTTGCTTCCGCCTGCGATTTATAATTAATCGGATAGTCGACGCCTAGCTCACGAAGAGCTCTGCGAACTCTTCTCTCTTTAATCGGAAGCGTCAGAATTATGAACACAAATTATTTCGTTATTGTCATTAATAGCCAAATAGTGTCCCAACTCTCCACTTTCTGTGACCCTTTTGATAACTCTCCACAAAGGTATCAAATCAGAACTAAGAATTCTGCCCAATGAAAAAATTTTCGATGACAAAAAAAATTATAAACAACAAAAAATTTTTTCATTTAAATGAAATAAAATTTACATAAATATTATGCAAAAACTATAGATTTATGAATAGTGATAGACATCAGCTCAGTTACCCTGAGCTTGAGCTGAGCTGAGCTGGAAGGCGACTGAGCAGAGCTGATTTCATCAGCTCACAGATACCGTTGAGCTGAGCTGAGCTAATGTCTAACACTATTTATGAATAACAAGACTGTAAATAAGAATATCGAATAACAGTTTTATGTGATATTAACTTAACGAGTCATTAATTCTAAGCATTTATTGCAAACGAACTAAAAAACTGATATTTAACTCGAGAAGAATTTTGACTCATTTCCTGAATTTGTATTAGTTTTCAATACGTCTTCACTTTAATAAAGGTATAAAAATTAAAACATTTAGAGATAGGACTCAAAGATTGATAAACAAGTGAACAAAACATACACTTAAAAAGTTTTACAGTTTATTAATTAGTATGAGAAATGGAAAATTTTTGGCAAATTTTGGTTTTTATTCTCTTATCCAGTAATGGAGTTATAGTCGAATCGTCTAAACTTGAATTGATTGCTCCCAATGTTGTTAAAAGTGGAGAAGACTTCAAAATCAATTGTTCGACCGTTTTAACAGATGAAGAACAACAGAACGCAGAAGTGATTCTCAAGAAAGACAACAATCAATTTTATAGATATAACAAGAGAAGTAAGTATATCAATGATTCTATTAGGAAAATATTTTCAATTCTATTAAATTCCAAAATTTTGTCCAAATGATTGTGAATTCCTTCAAACTTAAATAATCTGCTTTTCATTTTTTTCGAAAAAAGTCTTAAAATATTCTTATCTTTGCTAAAATTGAAAAATTCCTTAAAATTCTTTAAAAGTTTCAGAATATTCTGTATTTTTAGCTCTATTCTATCTTAAGAAAAATTAATAATAATTTTTTTCAACCTTAAAAAATAGTGAGCGATCCAAGTATTCAATCAGTTCCCGGTCTTAATACCCACCAAATAGAGACCAGGGTTTATAAAGGAAGACTAGGAGTTGTCGGAATTAAACACACAGATTCTGGAATTCAAGGAACATATTCTTGTCATCTGTCGATAAATGCAAGTGGTCAACAGAGCCAACAATATGTCTCAAAGTTTATAGCTTTTGAAGGAAAGGATTCAAAACACGATACACCAAATAGTGCTTCGTTTGTCTATTTCTCATATTTGTCTTTAACTTTACAATTAGTCTCATTGAAAATGATATCATTTTTCTAAGCCTTATATTCCTTATTAAGAGTGTAGTTGAAAAAAGTTTATTAGAAATTAGATTATGTTTAATATTAATTAAAGTTACAATTGATTTGAACTCAATGTTTCATTTTTAACAAGTTTTAAAACTGAATAAAATTATGGATGAAATATTTTTCTTGTTTTATTAATTATTCAAATTTTTCAAGTCTCTTACATTTAATGGAAAATACATTTTAAATAAGTTTTTCAGATTTTTTTTCTATTGAACTGAAATTAGAGTCAATTTTTTCTTATTTCTCAACTCTTATAGTGTAATAAAAAAAATTGTTTATTATATTTAAAAATTATTATCAATGCTATTTTAATATAAAATTTAAATATTAAAGCCATTTATCAAAGCTGTTGATGAAATTTGATCCGTATTCTTATGATTTGACTCATTTCCTATTTCTCTTGTGATCAAAAGTTTCCAACTTTTTAAATGTTAAGTTAAATATAATGAGAGCAAAAAATTTTAATGCGAAATATTATATCAAATTTTTTTTATTAATCAAAAATATTTTATTACTTTTAAACGTATAATAAGATTCTCTGTTTATTAAGACATAAGATTATATTAAGTTTGATTTGTTTTATGTATTTTTTTTAATCTTAAAAAATATTTATTCAGACCTTACATAAAATACTTATTTAAAACTCAAAACAATATTAAACAATAAGCAAAAATTTAAAAAAGTATTTAATTCCAAAGAATATATTTTTTTCATTTAAGGGAAAATAAATGCGAAAAAATTATTTGATAGAAAATTTTTAATTTAATACAAGTTTCGAATAGTTTTTCACCAGAAATAAAGGTTTAAAACCTTTTGAACATTTATTTTCTGTTCCAATGGCCATCACTTGAGCCCTAATTTCAGGTGAAAAAAAGCATAATTAATGCTTGAATGAAAGTTTCAGAACTAAGTTTTCAAGAAAAAAAGTTCAAAAAGTACAATAAAGTTAGTTTTCAGAAGTTTAGGCGAAAATTTTAACAATTTTTTATCTTCAAAACTCTAAATTAAATTAAATGATGAATTACTTCAAGATTGACATCGAATTACGTAAAAAAGGACGAATTCCGCGGGAAAAGTAGCTGTGAAGTAATCAAATGCAATCGAAGAAAAAAGGAATAAAGCGATGCTTTGCTATATAGAGAAACACTGCTTTAAAGTTTTGTAGCCAGTACTAAACACCTCTCGTTCTCTTTTTAACATAGATTTCTATGTAAATGACCTTAATTTTTAAAAAAGTTAATTATTGTATCGAAAGAGGTATTGTTTTCAATAATGGATAAGTCTGTATAAAAATACGATACAAGCGGACAAAGGGTGTCATTAATTTCAAGGGGAACGAGAAGTGTTTTCTACTGTTGGTATTACTATAAGGATAATTTTAATGTAATTAAAAAACTTACAATTTTGCAGAAATTTGAGCTCTCCGTATAAATCTTTTCTGTTCGTTGTGATCGAACCCATAATCACATCAGAGTGTCCTAAATAGACATAAAAGAAACAATTTTTCTTTTAATTAGAATCGAATTTTTAAAATATTTAGACCAAATCGTAGTTTTTATTTTTCACGGAATATCTTTTCAAAAAAATCAATCATAAAATACAAATTAAAAATATTGAAAACCGTTCATATATTTAGTCAATGAATGCATGACTATATCGGCGCCAAATAATAATGGCTTTTGGAAGTAAGAGCTCATAAAAGTATTGTCGACCACCAGAAAAGCTTGTGGTGCCTGACTCTTAACAATGTCTGCAACAGCTTTTATGTCAACCAATTTCATCAATGGGTTATTCGGTGTTTCGATCCAAACCATTTTTGTATTGGGTTTGAGAGCTTTCAGTACGTTTTGAGGATCAGTCGCGTCGACATAACTTATTTCAAATCCAAACTTTGCAACTGAAGTTCGGAATAATTGTTTAAACTAAGTTAAATTTTGATAACTCAATCTCATTCATGTCTAAAACCGGCATCGATTAAATTTTTTGTAGTTTAAAAATAATAACTTTTATTATTATTATTATTATTTTTTTGTATAAAACAGGTCGTCGCAGACTTTTTTCTTTTAAAAGCCAATTTTTTTATAAATTAAGTCGTGAGCCGACAATTTTATAAAAATTGAAAATTTTCGAAAAATTTCTTAAAATTTTATTCAAAAATTTGCTGTTTTCCAACTTTTTAACAGAGAAAAGAGAAAAGTATCTAAAATTCATAGCTATCACAAGCTAAAAAATAAAGCTTCGAAAGCCGCGGTCTGCGAAGGCCTGGTATAAAATATGATACTTATTCAAAATAATGACCCACAGCATTATTTCCAGGAGTAAAGTGTTCAAAAGTTGTGGACATCACAATTGGAGGTATAATAGCACGAGAATTCCATTTCGATGATTTTTGACCAGCGTGTATGGCTCTGGTAGCAAATTGAGCTGAACTGAATTTAGAGTCGAAGCTTTTAGTATTCGTATTATTTTCCATTTTGACTTTATTTAACAACTACTAAATGAAGATTCATTTCAAATAAACTTCAACAAAAAAAGCTAAAGCTTTTAAGTTTTCAAAACAATAAGAGATATGTTCTCAAACAAAAGACAGGATTAAACCTAAATTACTTATTGTTTATTGTTCAAGGTTTATAAATGATTTTATAGACAAAATGAAATCGATGCCAAATAAGAAAGTATTTATCATTTGTTTTGCTTTTTATCATAAAACAGCCTGAAGAACACTATAATCTGAAAATGAAAACGGATACTCCCATCATTAATATCATTAATAGACAACTTTAATTTATTAAGAGTTTTACGATAGGGAACAAAAACTAAAGTGAAATGAAAAACCTGATCAAAATTTTCTTTTGTTCTGAAATAAGTGTAATATATTTAACTAGAAGTGGATCCGTTCAGAATGAACGGGAAAAATATATAAAGAAATTTTCCCATTGAAAAGCATTAGTGGC
>JAQIWZ010000944.1:0-14604 GCA_034697245.1 Malaconothrus monodactylus
GGGTAAAATTTGACTAATTATATGAGTTTTGAAAGCATTCAAGTGTACAAAAGTTGTACAAAAGTTGTACAAAAGTTTCCTAAAAAAGTGAAACCACATAAAAGGTTTCTATTGATTAATAGATAGAGAATAACTGGTTCTAAATCTGGCACTAATTCATAGAAAAAATTTTTGATAAAAAGTAGTTTTTTTAAGGAATAAAGTTTTTGTTTTAAAAACAAAAGTCTATTTTGTTAGAATTGAGGTCTAATTAAATTAGATTTTTGGCCTTTACTTCTCGTGTAATTGATATGATAATAAAAATTGTCATAAAATAAGATAACTATGAAGTGAATGACACCAAACTTACTTTTATTCATTTTACTTTTACTTTATGCCTACTATTTAAATACTTATACTATCTATTAATTGTAAAATTCATAACTTATTATTAGAATCGGATTCTTATGTTTAAGCGACTGAATAAACGCAACGCAAATCTTATATTTAATTTTAAAATCTTTTTGAGTCAATGCATTTGTTGGACAAGAATAATGAAAGAATATCCTTTCATTAGATTGAATTTCAAAGAAAAGTTTTGAAAGTTCATTAACTTCGAAACATTTAATACGAAATTTTTACGAATTTGTTAATTAAGATAACATCATATCTTGTTTAACAACACTATAATTAAATCTTTTAATCTCAAGCTCTACTGAATTCCGTTGAAAAACTTAAGTAAAAAGTCAATACTTGACTAATATTGATATAAGAGTTAACTTATAACTAATTAAAGTGCAAGTCATTCCGATTAAAGTCATTGAACAAGTTTTCATTGAATTTTAATCAGTAAAAAAAGAAATAAAAGATTCATAAGATTAATAAATAAATAGAAGTTTCCCTATTTTTATCTTATGACCGATTAATGAATTATTGAACTGTAACTAAAACAGTAAAAGTTAATGAATTCTTATCGACAAAATTGATCCATCTTTAAGTGACAATTGAGATAAAAGCAAACAAATTCAAAGTTTTTCATAATCTATTTCCGAATCATATTTGAAGACTAGATTTTAGACCATAAGAAAATATATGTAAATAATTTTTTAAAAATTGTTTTAATTACTTTAAAAAACTTTAGAAATTTGAAATATTTTGAAAAAATTCAAATTCATAATGAGTTTTGGAATTTGAAATAATCAGGTATTCTGTGGTTCGCATCTCATAATAGATCCAAAAATTGATATAAAGATAAACTTATGAATTATTAAATAAGTAAACCATAACTTAATTGAATGCAATTCTTTTGAATGATACATAGATTTAATCTAATATTAGACTTAAGTCAGAATTAAATTAAGAAGTCTTAAAATATCTGAACAATAATCTAAGCTTTTGTTGATTGGAATAAAATTTGAATGAATTAAAGAAAAAATGAGACAATTATTTAAACACAAATTGTTTTATTTAAAGAAAATTTAGAACAATTAAAATGAGAAATATTTGGGACGACTTAAGACTTTAGTCGACTTCGTTTTCTGCCATTTCTTTAGCTCTTTTGTGTGCGGCCTCGACTGCAGCTGTGATACCAGAAGCAACCTCTGCTTTGTCCAAGACATGAATCCCATAAATGGCTGCACCCGAAGGAGAAGTACAGCTGTCTTTGAGTTCTGATGGATGTTTGCCTGATTCCAAAAGAGTAAGTGCTGCGCATTGGGCTGTTTTGGCAGCAAATTTGATGGCTATTTGTCGACTTAATCCCATTTTGAGGGCTCCGTCAGCTAAGGCTCCGATGTAGTAATAGGCGAACGCCAGTCCATTGCCTCCCAGAGCACAGGCAGAATCCATTTGAGTTTCTGGAATGTATTCCAATTTGGAAAAACTGGTCAACAGATCTCTAATAATAGGACTGCACTTCTTTCCATCTGGTTCGACATCGACTGCTCCCAAACCTAAGCCATAGGCGACTGCAGTGTTTAACATAATCCGATGCATTTCTAACATATACTTCGAGGGATGTTCTGGATTTAAAAGACATGCTCTGATCTGATCCAATGACACACCGCTCACGAGCGACAATATATAGAGCGGGTGTTTTTGATTCGGAATGAAGTTCGTAGTGAACGGATGAGGTCGAGAACCACCCATTTTATAGCACTGTTTGATGACTGATCCGTGAAAGCAGAGAAACACAATATCGCAGTCGTATTTCGCAAAGATATCATAACTACGTTTCGTTACGTGACATCCCTTTTGTTTCAATGCTTCCAGATTTCTGGTGCTCTTCGCGGCCACAAAGATTCTGTTGGCGTCAATCTTTGCGTAAGTCATCAAACCTCTGATGATAGAATCGGCTATTTTTCCCGCGCCTACGAAACCAATCTTTGCGTCCGAGAGTTCGAGTTTTCCTTTTCTGCTGGTCTTCTTTTTAGGACTCGAAGACGAAGATGTCGTTGGCGTTGAAGTCCCACTTTGAGCAGTTTCGGGCGCTTTCTCTTCATCTGAACTTGTGCTTTGTTCTGGAGGCGGACCTGTTTCTGACATTTTCTTTGATTTTTCTGATGATTTGTCGAAAATATGAAACTTTTTATACGAATTTGTGTTTAACTGATTTTCTGTGCAGTCAACCAATAAATGAGTTTTGAATTTTTTAAAATTTTTCTTATTTTTATGAAATGCGCGCTAACAATACTTTTTTCATTACTTTTAAATCCCATTAAAAGTTATATAAAATTAAACGAATTTCTATTCGATTAATGCGTTCTAACAATGATTTTTCGATCGATACAAAAATGAACTGAATTTTCAAATGAACTCAAATTCAAAAGTCTTTAAATGTAATTAAAATCGATCTCTAAGTTATGGGAAACAGAAATATAAAATCGGCTGAAATGAAGTCAAGAGAATATGCGTCACAATTACCATCATATGAATCGATGGGTTTCAAAGAGAAGTGGAAGAAAGCCTTTCCATACCATCCACTGCTAGATATGTGTCAAATCCATATCGAACTCGATTATCAAGACTTCCAAATATTTAGAGTCGATAAACGAGTGCCTAATTTTGAGGAATTGAAGAGAATTTGGTGGAGAAAAAGATTTAGAGATTTCTTACGCAAAGAGTTTCGAAAAAATAATCAAATAATTCCTAAATTTGTTCCGCCAGAAGAAGAATTTCTTAAGACATTGAGTATGAACTATAGATTGAATTGGAATTTATATAAAGCAAAAGTCCTTTTGATTGAGTCTAAAAGAGATCGATTTGGAGTCAAGAAATACGACTTCGAATATCATTTGAGAAGGGATTGGATCCTTAAGAAAAAGTATCAGTTCTTAATGAAAATAACTGGTCTGAGAGAAGAGCCCTATTGGAGGGAAAGAACTCGAAGGGATTGTTTGAATTATTACCAAAAATTGATTGTTTGGTGCCCTCATTGGGAGTGTTGGACAATAAGAATCAAATATTTACCACTTCTTCCTTATATGTACTTTAAATTCTGGTTTTATGATTACTTTCATCCGGAACTACTTTGGGTCCATTGAATCACATTTTCAAATAAATAGTTTTAAAAAACTTAATTATTAATTAAGCTCTTTTTTTCTTTAATTCCAATCAATGAAAGCTTAGATTATTGTTCAGATATTTCAAGACTATTTAATTCTCGCTCAAATCTAATATTAAATTTAGTTCAAATCTATATATCATTCAAAAGGTTTGCAGTCGATTAAGTTATGGTTTACTTATTTAATAATTCATAAATTTATCTTTATATCAATTTTTGAATCTATTATGAGATGCGAACCACAGAATAACTGATTCTTTTTAAATTCTAAACTCATTAAGAACTTGATTCTTTTTCAAAATATTTCAAATTTGAAAAGTTTTTTAGAGTAATTAAAACAATAATTTTTAGAAATTGTAATTGAAATTATAATTTATTTAAAAATAATTAAAGCGTACATAAAAATAGCTGCCTTCAAATTTCACTAACAATTTAATACAATTAAAAGAGCATAAGCTCTAAAAACCGAATCCAATTCATTGTTTGCTATTTAATATCATTTTTAGCTGCCTTTAAACTAGTTTTTAAAATTACCTAAAATTAGTTTATGATAAAAATAGCAAACAAAAAATCACAAACATTTTAAATCACGTACCGGTATATCAAAAAAATGTTATAATTAATTAAATATTAAAATTATATATTAGAAGAACTGATAGTCTATGAAATAAAAGATTGAGAGCCCTTGAAGTTGACCAGTTCTCAGGTATAACTTTTAAACAAAGAGACAAATGAGAATTTATTTCTAGAAATGATTGCAAATGTGTGGATGTGTTGTGAACTTTGGCACTTCGGCCACACAAAAATTTGTGTACCAGAAAACAGGTCAAAATCTGAGTAATTCTGAAAAGACCTCATTTACCATTCGAAGAGTCAAGGGATGAACGATTACCAAAACCACAAAGAAAACAAAACTAATACAAAAAAGTTTAGAAGAAATGAAATGATTGTGAAATTGAATAATGAAATGATAATGAAATGATGCCATAAATTAATAAATGAACAATTGATAAATTGATAAATTGATAAATTGATAAATTGATAAATTAGGCTTTTGTTTAAGACTTAGATAAGAATCTAATCTAATTTATGGGAACCGTTGCGTCACATGTTATGAGATGATGGATAATAATCCGGTGAAGGCTCTGCAACAGGTTCTGGAGTTGTATACAATGGATTGGGAAAGTCTGGTGGATGTGGAAGAGGTCCGGCTCGCTTTGGTCTACGTCTATAAGCCATTAACCAACACGATATCGCGACGGCCACTGCCACCAGAGCTAATAGTGTTGTGATTATCATTGAAATTATTAGACCTAATTTTGGTAAACAGACGTGTTCTATATCTTCAACTTTTGGACCACCAGATGATGGCAGTGATGGGGCAGGATCACGTTTTTCGAATGTCAAAATTGCATTCGATTGAACCATAATTTCTTCTCTAAGAGCGCCTTCTTTGAAGGCATCAGTTAGCACTAGATCTTCATCACGGACTTGACGACGTCTACGACGTCCATAAGCGTCAACGCCTTCGCAATTGACGGGAGGACATGAGCCAAAACAGACTCTGATATTACATTGAAATCTCAAATTATTACTCGACGGAAACTTAAATGCATTGAATCGAGCCATTAATGACTTTCTGTGAGGATCGTATTCCCAATTGCCGAAAATACTCGGATCTGTTGCACAGCCGTTGGCATCAGTGACTTCGTATTGAAACTCTCCGTCTTCTTCCATAGTCTTTGCGATACAACTTCTGGCAAAACCGCCATAAATGAAATCTGGCTGAACATCAACTTTGAGCAATAAGTCGTCGCCTATTTCTGCGCTATTTATTTCTTTTCCTTCTAGTGTACAGATAGACATAATGCAAGTGGGCGGCGGTCCAGTGTTGGCAATAGTGCCCGAAGTCGTAATCATACTGACATTGAAACCAAGTGTTATAGTTTTCTCACCGGTATTGTAAACACATTTTATGTGATAAGCTCTCGCTCGGAATGTGACTAATTTTGGATGTTTCTGAATAATCAATATGAAAGACGCCTCTCCGTCAACATGTATTAATCCGCAGTGACCGAATAGAACTTTAAAGTCAACAGAGTCTCCCTCACCACTCGTTACTAGTCTTCTGCATTGAGGGTCTTGACTGTGACCCTTCACATATATTATACCATCGAATCGATCCAATTGGACGGCAACCTGAACGCCATCCGCCAAACACATTACTGCAAATGCAAATCAAATATAAGATTAAATTTGGCCACAAATTTTTTATTTCTATAGTTTTTACCGAGAATTTCAGAAGGAGGCGGTATTGTTCGCGATTCAACTACTGGTTCGGGTTCTATATAACAGCCAACGCTCTTATCGTAAGCGTCACCGATTCTTGCTTTAGGGCACGTACAAATAGCCTTATGATCGCGTGCAGTACATTCTGCGTGAGGTCCACATATATAACACGGACCTGAATGAAAGAGACAATTATTTTAATGAGCGATAATTTCATGCCTTCACACCATTTAATGACTTACTTATGCATTGTTTGCTGCCTAAGTCACACTCTCTATCATTAGCACAATCTTCTACGGCACGACATCCGTCAATCTCTTTACATCCTTTGACATAAGGGTCTCCAATTGTATCCACAGGACAACTACACTCATAGCTTCCAGGCTTGTTATTACACAGCGCACCCGATCCACAAATGACATGCAAACACTCATTGAGATCAACGCATTCACCGCTTGGATGAAATTCATAGCCATGAGGACAAACACAAAAACCACTCGCACTTCCGGTGTATACGCACTCCTCGTTTAGTGGACAGGGGTTTGTTGTCGTACAGTTTTGAGATTTGGTAAAGCAGTAGTCATTTTCTCTGAAGAAGTTGTTGGGACAGCCGCACGTATTACTGTCCAAACAAATCAAATTTCCGGGACAGTTATAGTCGATTCCACAAACGATTTTCTTGAAACATAATTTGAATGGATTTCCCTCATGACCGGGTGGACAATAACAGTCTGAGTGATGGTTTTCAGTTCTACAAATTGCATTTTGACCACATTTGTATTCTAGTGGTCCTCTTTCTACGCACGGATCTGTTATTCAAATTGAAAAAAAATATTATTTTGTTTTCCTTTGAATTATTTCTAAAAACAAAATTCTAACCATAACATTCTCCAGTGATTGATTCGCATTTCTTAGTTAGACCGCAGTCAGAATCTGCTCGACAGCCTCTCAGTGGGGGTGGTATTGGTCTACAACCTTCCCTGTAAGGGTCACCTTCATATCGGTCCAGACATTTACATTCATAAGAGCCGAGAAGATTTACACAACTCGCGTTTTTAGAACAAACAGCTCGAGGCTCTTCAATGCATTCATTAATATCTAAACAAATACCGAAATAAATATGTTTAGAAAATGTCAAAAATTTTAAAAATAAAAACCAAAATCTTGAATACCTTGACAAAGGCCATTGAGCGATAATCTGAAACCTCGCGGACACACACAGAAACCACCTCCAGTGCCGCTAAATATGCATTCCTGATTTGCGAGACAGGGATTTGTTGTCGTGCAGTTTTGACTTTTTTCTATAAACAAAATAACGAATCAAAACAATATTCTTATAAAGTTTTGCTATTAATGAAAAATTACTCGAGCAATAATCCAATTGCCGCTCGAAATCTGGAGGACATCCGCACTTGTTGTCGGGCAAACAAATAAGATTTCCGGGACAATTGCCATCAGTGACACATTCGACAGGTTTTCTGCAAATCTCATATGGATTTCCAAAATATAATGGTTTGCATTTGCATTCTTTTCTATGATTAGTTACGCCACAGAATGCATTTTGTCCACAATCATGATCTTGAAGACAAGGGTCTATCGAATGAAATAAAAAACAAGATCATTAAATGTTCGAGGATTCAAATCATTGAATAACTTACTTATGCATTTAAATTCAACGCAAGCCTTATCTTCATGACAGTCTGCATCGTGAAGACATTCCTGTTTAGGTGTGTCCGCTGGAAACGCAAACATATATTGTAATTATAAGTTCGTCAAAATGATTCAAAATGTATTTAAGGTATTAAATAGAAGTCATAACAATTAGAAATATAAAATTCATACCAAAACATCCCTCTCCGTACGGGTCACCAGAGCTTCTTGGAGCACAAGAACATTGATAATGTCCAACTGTGTTGGTGCATACGGCTCCGGGTCCACAGGGGAAAGACGGTTGTTCGCATTCGTTTATGTCTCTACACAAGCCATCGGATGTGAGCACAAAACCTCGCGGACAAATACAAAAACCAGTGAAATCGTTTCCTCCGCTATAAACACATTCTTGATTTTGAGGACAAGGATTATTTGTCGAACAGTTCACACTCGTTACTAAATTCAATTAATTAATTAAGTTTTGATATTCATTTGTACGTAAGATTAACAAAAAGCTTACATATGCAGAATGAAGACAATTGTTGGAATGGTTTGGGACAACCGCAATAGTCTCCGAGACAATTCAAATTTCCGGGACAGTCACCATAATTAGAACAAGAATCACCTGTTAATCAGAATATGTTATCGACCAAAATACAAAAAAATTAATAATAGAAAAGATTGACTTACGTATTGAACATTCGACATATGGATTTCCTCTATGGCCGGCAGGACAATAACATTCAGCTCTTGAATTGACTGCTTTACAAATCGCTCCTTTACCACAAACTCCAGGCTTTGAACAAATGTCTATAAATAATAGAAAAATCATACCATCAAAAAGTTGTCAATATATTGACTGCCATTTCAATTGTGAGATTATCAATATTTGATTCAGAATTAAATTTGGACATAACATACCATAACATTCTTGTGTGACAGGATTGCACTTCTGTTCATTTTTACAGTCGGCGTCATGGAAGCAAACAGGGAGTGGAGATCTACAGCCAGTCAAGCCATACGCGTCTCCTACGAGAGTCATTGGACAGGAGCACTTGAACCATCCAGGCAAATTGGTGCAACTGGCGCCCGGACCACACGGAACACGTTCTTTCAAACATTCGTTGATATCTAGAATAGAATTAAATTACAATTTTTAATTTAATTCAATAAATATTTCTAAATTGTGCAAACCTTTGCATTCTTGATTGGCACAAACGTATCCATTGCCACAATCTCTATCGACTTCACATTCAACCGATACTTTAGTGCATTGTCTCAATGGGTCTCCAGTATATCCGGGCAAACAAGAACACTGCGCCTCGTGTTTCTCTGCTCTACAAATTGTATTGACTCCACACATACCTCCTATACTGCATGGACTTTGACAGAAACCATTAACACACGCCTTATCGAAAGGACAGTTATTATGCATTCGACATCCAACTGATCAGAAAAAACATTTATTAGAAAATTTTCACTTTATTTGTCTTATAATAAATACCAATGCATTTCTGTTTCAAACATATTCTTTCCAAACCACAGTCTTCATCATTTCGACACTCCGGAGGAATTTCTAAAAATTCAAAAATAGAAATATTGTCAATAATTTTAATGATTTCAAAAGTATATAAATGACGATAAAAGACCTCTGCATTCGATGTCAGGATCGCCTCTAAAACCACTTGGGCAGTTACATATGGCTACGTGATTGGCCGGCGAACAAATTGCTTCTCTACCACAAGCGCCGCTATGACTGCACGGATTCACACATTTGCCTCTAATACAGGCCTTGTCTGTTGGACAATGACTCGATGTTCTGCAACCAACTGTTTCAAAATAGTTTGGTTAATATGTTTTCAATAATGAAAGAACAATCACTTGTTAGAAGAGATTCAAAGATAAGGTAATTCTTAACAATAGAATGAGAGGACACTTACAAACACAGCGTTGATTTTGACAAATATGTTCGAGTGGACACTGAGGATCATTAGTGCATTCAGGCGGTGGTAATATTCTTTCGCAGAGAACTTTAGGGTCTCCCGTGTAGTCAGGTATACACGTGCAGATTCTATCGTGATTTAATGGCTTACAAACTGCATTCAAACCACAGGCACCGAATAAGTTGCATGGATTCTGACATAACTTATTAATACACGACTCTTCAAATCTACAGTTTGCATCATTTCTACAGCCGTCTGACAAATAAAGAAAATTTTATTTTTTCAAACAATTTAACACTTTTGAAATTTTGATTAATTGAAAGTTTTCCTATTGCTCACCAATACATCTGTTGTTTTCACATATTTTTCCTAAAGGACAGGCCGGATCTTGTTCACAATAATCATCGGGTACTGAAATTAAGATTTAATAAATATTTTTAAAATTCTAAGCTTTAGAGGTTTCAAAATTAATTGAATTGAATCAATACGTACTGGGCTCGCATTTGACAAATGGGTTTCCTCTATAGTTCTGAATACATTCACAACGAGGTCTGTGATTGAATGGCTGACAGTTAGCATTAACTCCACAACTATTCGGTAGTAAACATGGATTCTGACAACTGCCGTGAATGCAGGCGCGATCTTCGTGACAATTATTATCGAGACGACAACCAGATATACATTGAGTGTTTTCACAAATTTGGCCCAAAACGCATTCGCTGTCTTTGAGACACTGCGGCGGAGCTTCAGTGCAAACGACATTCGGATTGCCTTTAAGTCCTGAAGGACACGAACAGATGGCCGTATGATTGAAAGGTCTGCAAACGGCATTGCGACCACAAACACCAAACATACTGCAAGGATTTTGACAAATTCTGTTAATACACGATTCTTCGAGAGCACAGCCCTGACTATCCCGACAGCCAATAATACAGCGAGAATTTTCGCAAACCAATCGATTTCCGCAATCCGTGTCTCGAACACATTCGCGCACATCTTGAAGAGGTCTACATTCGACATGTGGATCGCCAACAAATCCTGAATGACACGAACAGACAGGTCTGTGAGCGTTTGGAGAACAGTCAGCATTGATTCCACAAGAATTGGGATATTCGCACGGATTTCGACAAATACGGTTATAACAGGCCTGGTCTGGAGTGCACTGATCGTCATTACGACAGCCCTCAATACAGTTTCCAGTTTCACAAATCAAACCAAAACTACATTCTTTATCATTAGCACAACCAATGAGTTCGTGTATGTCTTGTCGCTCACAAACTGCAAAAGGATCGCCTTTCAGTTCTGGAGGACAACTACAAACTGCTCTATGATTTTCTGATTGACACAAAGCATTGCGACCACAGGCACCGAATACACTGCAAGGGTCTTGACAGCGCTGATTAATGCACGACATAGTGTAAGAACAGGTGTCATCTGTTCTGCAGGCGTCGATACACTTTCCGTTTTCGCATATCTGACCAGTTCCACAATCGGCGTCATGTAAACAAACCGGAACTATGACTGGAGTGCACTGGATATTAGCGTCACCGGTAAAGCCTGGAGGACATGAACATCTGGGCCGATGACCAACTGTCGTGCACTGGGCCTCAACACCACAAGAATCGGGATAATCGCAAGGATTTAAGCATTGCCTATGAATGCAGGCTCTGTCTTGTTGACAATTTTCATCATATCTGCAGCCAATTATACAAACATTTTGTTCGCAAAGATATCCCAATTGACATTCTTTATCATTAGTACATTGAGGAGATGGCAGTTTAGCTATTGGTTTACAGTAATCGTAAGGATTTCCCTCATAATTAGTAGGACAACGACATTGAGGTCGATGTAAGACTGGCTGACAATTGGCATTTTGACCGCAAGGCGTTTGAACAGTACATGGATTTATACATTTGCTATTATAACAGGCCTTATCGAAAGTGCAGTCAGAATCTCGTCTGCAACCAGTAATACAGTTGCCGTCATCGCATATTTCTCCGGGATTACAGGCCGTATCGCTATAGCATTGCTTTTGAATTGAAATACAATAGTGATGTTCGCAAACCTTTCCGGGACCGCAATGACTGTTTTCTTCGCATTCATACTCAACACTTTGCTTTTTCTCCACGCAATGCACTTTAGGGTCTCCCTGGAAGTTGGGTGGACACGAACACTCCGACTTGTGATTGACTCCTTTGCAGAGAGCGTTAAAACCACACGAGCTTTGTACAGAACACGGGTCACTACATCTTCTATTAATACATGCCTTATCGAACGGACAGTTTATGTCAGCTCGACATCCAATAATGCATCGATTGCTTACACATATCTTAGAAGATCCGCAATCATTATCGACATAACATTCTTCTTGTTCGACTTGGCATGAAATGGCCGGATCTCCGGTATAGCTTTCAGGACAGCGACAAATGCCCTCGTGATTGATTGCAAGGCATTGAGAATTAGAGCCACATATCTTAACAGTACACGGATTTTGACATAACTTATTAATACAGGCTTTGGTGAAATCGCAGTCACTATTACTCCTACAGCCGTCACTGCATTTGCTATTTTCGCATATTTCTGAAGGTCTGCATTCGTTATCAGAAACACAACCAGATATTACGGCGCATTTACCAGATTGACAAATATAACCAACAGGACAGTCATCATTCTTGCGACAAGTCGGAAGTTCTATGCATTCTACCTCTGGATTTCCGGTATAGTTGGGCGGACACGTGCACTTCGATCGGTGATTGAATGGAACGCATTCCGCGTTCACACCACAAGAACCTCTAAAGCTGCATGGATTTTGACACTGTTGTGAAAAACAAGACATATCGAGAGCACAGTCTTCGTCACGACGACAACCAGTAAAACATTTTCCTTTGACACATATGTGTCCGACCGCACAGTCTTTGTCTGCACTGCATTCATATCTTGTAATACATTGCCTGTGAATACAAAACTTGTCAATCGAACAGTCAGTGTCTGTTTTGCATGAAATGGCCTCTTGTGCCGGTAAAGTGCAGCGAATGGTTGGATTTCCCTGGAATGGAGGCGCACACGAACAGACTGGTTGATGGGCTTTAGGTTTGCAAAGAGCGTTCTCACCACAAACACCACTAAACATACAGGGATTAGTGCACTGAAGACTAATACAACTTTGATCGTCAGCACATCCGTTATCACTTCTACAGCCAATATTGCATTTATAATTTTGGCAAATCTTTCCAGTATCACAATCGACATCAACCACACAATCCATACGACGACACGCAACTCTTGAATTACCGGTATATTTGGTGGGACACGAACAGTATGGTTGATGATTGACTCCATTACAGATTGCATCTGTTCCACAAGCTGTAGGACTCGCACATACGTTAAGACATTTTCGATTAATGCAAGACTCAGTCGAAAGGCATTCAGCGTCTGATCTGCAGCCAGGCGTACATTTGCCGCTATCGCAAACAAATCCTTGCGGACAAACGTCATGAGTGTTACAAATAATACTACACAAGTGATCCATACATTTCTCATTATCGAAGCACTCATTATCACTATTGCACTCAACCCGACAAACAGATGCTTCACATCTCCTGCCGATACCGCATGAATCAAATGCACTACAAGATGTGGTGACTCTAACGCACTCGACATATGCGTTGCCGATTGAGCCCTCTTTACACGAACAAATCTTTTCGTGATGACTAACAGTACAAATAGCATTAGTTCCACAGGCAGTACGACTGGCACACGGGTCGATACAATAGTTATTAATGCAGGCTTCAGACGACGCGCAGTCGGAATCTGAACGACAGCCAACGTTACACGTATTCTGCAAACAGATTTCACTCGAAGGACAGTCTCTATCTTTGGTGCAATGGATATGACATCTGCCGTTCGTACACTTCTCATCGACCGCACAATCTTTGTTAGCACTACAAGTTGGACGACATCGACTGTTAGTACAGAAATGACCAGAAAATTGGCAGTCAATGTTTGAGAAACAGGAAACAGATTCTCTCATACAGCCAACATTAGCAGTCGGTCGGCCCACAAAGTTTTCGGGACAACTGCAGCTGATTCGGTGATTGACAACATTGCAGATTGCATTCGGACCACAGGCAGCACTTCCTTCACAAGGATCGATACATTGGTTTCTTGTGCACACGTAATGATCAGGACATTGATTGTTAGAACGACATCCGGTTTGACAGCGATTTGTGTTACAAATTTCGTTTTGTTGGCATTCGTTATCACCCCTACAAAGCAAAACGCAATGACCGCCAAAACATTTTTCTCCTAAAGCGCAGTCTTTATCTGAACCACATTCTGGTTTACACCTGCCCTCCATACATAAATGATTGTGCGGACAATCATTCGGCGATAAACACATTCTTATAAGTCTAGTGCACGAGAGCTTTGCGTTTCCAGTGAAACCTGAGGGACACGAACAGACCGGTTGATGTGCTATCATATTGCAAATGGCATTTGTTCCACAAGATGTCGGAGATTCACAAAGATTTTTGCAACTGTTGAGAATACAGGCCTCTCGATAGGAACAGTCATTATCAGTACGACATCCGACTTGACATCTCTTATTAGAGCAAATCTCTCCCGTCAGACATTCTTCATCTGTAGCGCATCCCAAAAGACATCGTTTATCGATACAAATTTCTTTTGTGGCGCAATCTTTTTCAGAATGACAGGGCGGTCGACACCTTCCAGTATCACAGATCATACCGAGAAGACATTCGTGTTCGAAACTACAAGTTGTTGGAATTCTGACACAACCTCTTCTGTGGTCATTGGGATCACCTGCAAAGCCATCCGGACACGTGCACACACTCTGACGGTTTTCGATTCTGCACAAAGCGTTAGAGCCACAGGCGTCAGGCTTTTCACATGGGTTTTGACACATCAAATTGCCCGCGAAGTCAGGCTCACAGACAGCAGTTGGCGGACAATCAGAGTTACCGTTCGGGCATTCATTAGGACCTCGACATCCGGGTTCACTATAGGGCGAACCAATATTCTTCTCTGACGGACAAACGCAGTCATATCCACCGATTTTGTTTCGACAAATGGCCGATCGGTGACAAACTGGTTTTGCGCAATAATTAATTGGTATACAACCGGCCACTGGATCTCCTTCGAAGCCCTCCTGACATCTGCAAA
>JAQIWZ010000945.1:0-14590 GCA_034697245.1 Malaconothrus monodactylus
GTTTATTTATATGAGTACAGTATCTAAATATCACTCATATTAAGGACAATAGCAGTCAAACACGTATTCTCGCTATTTGTTAGTTCTGAAAATAGATTTTCAATTTAAACCAAAAAAGGAATTCAATTACAATCATTTTGAATGAAATGAAAAAAATTGGATTCTCTTTATGAGCTTAATCCCTAAAAACTTAGATTTCAAAAAATTTAATTCTTAGCTTTTAATGAATAATTGATTTAATTATTACTGAATTACTCGAGTTATGAAATAATGTACGGGAAAGAAAAATATTTAAAACAAAGTTCAATTAGAGTGACCAGAGGTACAGGATTCGCCTGGACGGTACAGGAACTGAGCTCCAAATGCAGTGTACAGGCGAAGGTCTCACCCGTACAATTGCGTGTACAGGAAGAGTTTTGTGAATATTTATCAGTTTTAAATGATTTATAATTCGTCACATTCAACTCATTAAAAAGAAAGGTTAATCATCGGATAAGTCATGTGAAAAAAATGGGCGCTAATTTTTAGAAAATTTAAAACTGTACAGGAATGTACAGAAGGCTTTACAAAAATTATGGAAAAGTCAGGAATTGCTACTTGGGGATTGGGGATCTGCTCACACTAAGTTCAATATTTGGATTCATCCAAAGAAAATAATTATTCTCATCTTTATATTCGGTATAAGTGTAAGTTTCAACGAAAAACTCGAATGAGATCAAAAACTTGATCTTAAACTTTTATTAAGCTTCAAGTTTTGAGCGATAGAAATAAATAATTGCATCTCAAATACTTGTTTTTCTTATACTTTTAGTCAATTCGTAGGATTTTTACAATTAAGAAATAAAATCATTGAATTTGAAGAACTTTATTGTGCTGTAAAATAGTTCAAATAAAATAGTGGATAAATAAGCAATGATTTAGGAATTTATTCTGTATTATAATAATTATATAGCGAGTTATCTAAAAGATTGTCAAACATTTAGACATTAACTCATTTCATTAATTATTAAAGTTGAGATTCAATTAAACAATTTTTATGCAAATTTATTGAAATAAATGCAAATAAATAATAGGTTTTTGCGACTGCTCTGCTTTATGTCAGAAAGTGTTATATATTTGAGTCAAATGATCATTAATTTTATTAATTTATGATCGAATCTGTTTCAGAGAATCTAAACAATAAATTAAAATTAAATGAACTCTACTTTAATTGATTTGAGCATAAAATTTATTTAATTACATAATAAGGTTATAATCTTAAAATTGACTATAGTATCAAAATTGCATTTTATAATTAAGTTCTGATGACTAGTCATTTAATCGATTGAGTAAATAAATGAAAAAAAGTTATCACAAAATACTATACATTAAAACATGATTAAATCTTTTGAAGAGTTTTCTTTGAAATAATAGATAGAAAAATCGTATCTTTTTTTAGTAAATAAACAAATTTTAGGAATTAAAGAATGAAACGCCAAATTTTACATTGAAAATGATCTGAAATGTTGCTTGAATTTGAAGAAAAATGCGAACTTTCTTGAAAATGATTCATTTGGTTTCACTTTAAAGATTGAGGCATAATATAAGGTCTCATGTTTTATGCTCTAAATTCTCTTTATTTGTATCATCTTTTGGAGAAATTAATTCTATTTCTTCATTAGTAATGGATTTTTTCTGAATAAATTTAACGCCTGAATATCCGAGAATAGACGCGCCGACAGCAGAGACCACTCCTGAAAACTTGAAACCGGCCAACATTCCTATTGGACCAAAAACTGCTCCACCGACTAATGCAGCCGTCACTGGAATAAAGGTTGACTTAAATGCGGCCGCCTTTCAAAATAAATTAATTTAATTAAATATTTTTCAAAATAATATTCATTATTAGACAAAATAATGGCAATTATTGCTCTAAAACACTCTCAAATTTGATTTATTTATTCTTAAACATTTAGTTTGAAAGTTAAAAAAATGATTGATTTATTGTCTAAACCTTAGAGAGATGTTGAGTCCCGACCAAAACGTCTTCATTAGCAGTACTTATGTTATCTTCAATTTTATTTACTTTATCTTTTTGTCCCTGTTTTTAATGAATAAGAAGAGAAACAAAATTTTGATTAAATATATTGCTATTAATGAAGATAATAAAAAATAATGAGAATAATGAAAGACATGCCATAACAGCTGAGGCCATAGCGTTTAACATAGCGTTCAAATCACTCAATTCTTTCTTCAAATTTTGCCACAAAATTAGTGATGATTTCTGTTCATGAATTTGAGCCATCATTTGTAAATTAGAGTTCATTTCATCACTTTTGAGACAATCATCACTTTCATCATTAGAACAGTTTTGATAATTATTTTCATTCAAACAAAACAATGGATTCGTTAAGTCTTTATGTAATTCAATGAATTGTTGAACAGTTAAACAAACTTTTGTCTTAATTGGTATTATCTTCTCATTAATTACATGAAGGTCTGAAGGCATAAGTCGTTCACTCAAATTATCTAATTCTGTGACGTCTGCTTTCAATTGTTGGACTGTTTGCGAGGCTTTGATCTCTTCTCTTAATAATTGATCCCATTCTTCGTTTTGACGATACTTTCATTCAATCAATTAATTAATAAATATTTAGTAAAAGAGGTAACAATTTATAAAAACAAATAGAAATTAAATACCGTTTGAATTAAGTGTTTGTGTTGTTCGAGATTTTTGAGATGAAAAGGAATTCCGATATCTATTATGCGATTGAGAGCCAACTCAACTCTACGTAAAGGTATTCCCACATTATTTAACTCTTCATTCGATGAAATGTTATTTATTTCTGTCATCTTTTTTGTCATTATTTCAATTAATTCATAATTTAAATCAATTTTTAATAAATAACATAAAGTCTAGAAAATGACAAAAACGCAGTTCATTTGATGTAAACATAAATTACAAAACAAAATATCATATGATTTAATATTTTGTTTGATATAAAGACCAATAGATGTCTCGCTTATAATCATTAAAATCGATTCAAGTTTTCTATTATAGAAATCTTACAGAATCTGTTTTAAGAGAATAAGGAATAGCGATTCTGCCCTATATTTTGATATTGATATAAGAATTTTTTGCCTTAAATATCACATTTTTAATGGCATTAAAGGTTTAAATTAATAATAATTTGTGATAATCTATAGTCTAATTGAAATAAAACGAATTCAAATTCAATTCTCTTAATTAGTTGAGAGCATCAGAACTCTACAAATTTTTAACAATAATTTTTAATTAATAGTATCATTCCTTAAATAAATCATAACTTTTTAATTAAAACTTTTCTATTTCTTCACGTAAAACAAATAATTATTGAGTAAAAGATGAAAACGATTCTTATAATCAAGCGTTTAATTCAGACTTAATTCAGGAAAGTGTGGAATATTCACAAACTTTAATTAAGTTATAATAAAAAGCAAATAATATGTAGAAAAAAGATCTTTTAAAGAATTTAGTATTATCTCAATTAATTCAATTGCAATATATTTTTGGCTAAGTTATGCTATTGTTAGGATAAATGCTTCAAAATTTGCAATAATTTGTCAAACTTTAGAGATGAATATAAAGATTAGTGTCCAAATAGTAGGGAATATCATATATCGTGATAGAAGTCCTATTCATACTACGAGTTAAGCTTATAAACAATGTTTGACGTATTAGTGATACTTTATATTCCAAATAAGTAAGGCTTAGGATTTGCGTCATAACTATAGAATTGGCCGCTATTTGACGCAAACCGAAAGGACTAAAATAGGTTTCCATGGATTCGAACGAGGATTGACGCTCTTGTTTGAGATAACGAGAGAAAGAGTGAAAGAAAGTTAAAATTTAGCCAAAATTGCAGTCAAAATGTTGTGAATTTGCCAAAATCGAGGATGAGATCCAGTGTTCGGTATATAAAGCGAATGATAACTTATTTTCGTTTCTTACCCTCGTTCGAGTTGTGATATTTAGCATTAAGTTTTATGGTTAACATATGTGGCAAACCTTAAAATCTAAGTTTTCAACTTTTAATACTGTATTCTTAATAACTTATAATTTTGTTTTCATAACTTTTTATCTCATTTAATGTCATATTTTAGACCAATTTCTCGGTTTTATTTTATTTTTGAAAAATAAATTGTATTTTTAGTTATTTTTATGAACTTTAGTTACAATGAAATATTAAGAACAAGGAATTAAGATTGCAATAGAGTTTTGTCACTATTGATAGAAGATTAAAGTGTATGGACTTGAGATATAGTTTTATAGTTTGTATAAGTTTTCAGTGAAATTGTGGTTATTTTGTGGTTATTTGTAAAACATTGTTATTTGCTTTATTTGATTTTTAAATTAAAAAATCTGATAAAATGTATAAATCATTAAGTGTTTCATTAGATGAATAAGGATTAAAGTTAAAATTGAGGATATATTGAGGATATATTAAGGATATATGCATTACTTACGCAAAAGTAAGGCTTATGTGAGTTTAGAATATCAAGTATTTTGTTATATACTCTGTAATTACCACTGATTAATGATTTAATTTGAGGTAAGGTTTATTATTTTGATTTCATTTAATTTTCATTTTTAATTATTTTTTTATCAAATAAATGATCAAAACTGTAAGATTACATCAATTTATAAAAATGTAATTATTTATATTTTATTATTGCTTAATAAAATTTATTTTTTTATTCAGCTTAAAAATTTGTCATTTTTTATGATAGCATAAATTGTTGTTTCGAACAATTTTCTTTCAAGTAATCATATTTAAGACCCAATTCTAGTTCTTTGTAAATCTAAAAATAACTCGGGTTTCATTCCATTCAATCTTTTCTAAACTTGGATTACATTCAAAACGCTAACGTCAAATATTTTAATCCAATTAAACTTTGTTTAAGAATAACTTACGATTCTTTATGGCTATAGAAACAGAAAATACAAATTAGAAATTATTCAATCCGTTAGAAAAAATACTTAATTAGATATTAGTTTTAAAATCGGTTATCAAAAACAATTGCGTTAAATATAAAAAGTTGTCTAAATTGTGAATTAGAAATAAAGTTCTTCATAAAAGAATAGACTATTGATTATTCAACTTTTTTGCAATAGTATAAATGAAGCAGAAAAGGATGCTTTACGGCTAATAAATGAAACCAACATTTCCGATACTGACTGGCGTGTAATCAGAAATATTGATTCAATAATTTATTTTTGAAATGAACAATTGAGTTCTATTGTATACAAGTTAGTCAGAAATGCCTTAAATAAACTATAGCATTATTCTCTTATTTCTACATAATTTTCCAAATGAGTTAAACTCATTTGACGTCATAATCGATCGATCGGTGAGGAAGAGACGCATCAATAAATTATACGTCAGTTTTCGCTACAGAAGAATATAGTATAAAAATGCCTTCTCTGTAATAAAGCTCTGCATTTGAAATGCAAGTCACGCAAATAATTTGATGCAATGAATATGCGAACGTAAGCGTATAAAACATTACATATTAATGTGTTTCATGACGAAAACCAATCAAAACAGCTACATAAATGTTGTTTTAATATTCACTGTCACGACAGTCTAAAATATGTAACTATATTATTAGGTATTGATTTTCAGATTTTCAACATTTCGAGAAAAAAATAGATTTTTTTTAAGCTTTTCAATATATGTTTGTATATATAACTAAAAATAGTTGTTCGACAGATTTAAGTCAATATTAGGCGATGCACTCGTCTGTGCAATTTGTTGAATCTGGTTCTTGTCTCAGAAAAAGGTTTATAATTTTACGTCAGACACTCGTGCTTTATAGACGTCAAGCAAAACTTCTTGAAATAGATCTAAAATGAAAAGTATGCGAATTTCTAAAAATAATAAATAGCACGAAAAATTTTAATTCTTTGATAAATAAAGAAATGGCATTCGTTCTGACGTAATCACATATTCGAGTTTTGCAATCAAAATGATTGAAATGAATAATTAGTTTTCAAATTTTTATCCCAATATTTATTTATTTTTTTATTTTTAATAATTATGATGCATTTTTTGCGGTACACGTCAAATATTTTAGCTTCAAGTACAGTAATGGTGAGTTTAAAACTTAGGCACTGCCACAAATTTTTATTCATTAATAAGTTATTTATGAGTGTTTAAAATAAGTTACATTAAAATGAAAGACATATATTGCAAATTCTAGAACGAGAAGATTTAATCGCACCGCAGACTTCTTTTCTTTTTGTTACAAATTTTTTTTTCTCTCAATCGCATTCTTCTAGTGCTGAAGTTGAAATTTATATCGTAATGGATAGAATAGTAGTTCTGTAGTTCTTATAACAATTTTTACAATTAAAATTTATGAATATATAAAAATACTTATAAGCACGAGATATATTTTTATTAAAAAAAAGGTAGTTATACTTCAGTCAAATATTTTCAAGAGATTCAAAAAATCGAAATCAAGTTTTTAATATTGAAACAAAATAACAAATATTAGAAATTAATCTATGTTTTTCAATTGTTAATAATTAATAACTATAATCTAAAAATGTTATAATAATTTGAAATGAATTATTTGTAATACTATTTGAAAAAATTAAAATTTTATTAACTAAAAAAACTCTCGGCTTTTATTCAAAATAAAATTTAAAAAATTTTCATAATTCAATGCAATGATAATGCAATTGAATAGAACTTCAACTAAATATTATGAGTGCTAACAAGTATAATACATATAATTATTAGTTATTTTTTAATTAAATATGTGCAATATTTGGTTATTATACGCAATGATTTGTGAAAATATTCGTACTTTATTAAATCACAAACAATTATGTAATGTTAATGACCTACAATCCACTAATATCATGATTCATTTGACACAATGCTAACAAATAAACTCTATTTTTTTTAAACAAGATTAAGTTGAGTCATGAATACAGTTTTTCTATTTTCAATACCAATCATCTGACAACAAACTGAAGTTTAAAAATCATGAATAACTACCGAATAAAATAATTGAATAATTGCTTTAAAAAATGAATTCATGCGATGCAATAATAGGCTATCTCTCACTCGCCTTCGCAAAAAGATAGCTCGTTAATTATTGGCAAGTAATGAAGTGATACAATGATACTCAACGTAGTTCCTAATACTTAGACAGTATCTATCAATATGTTTACTTCTAATCTTTTAGTGTTTTATCATCTTTTACTCTTATCTATGTTTTGTATGACTTCGCGAAAACTAAATGCTAGTCATTCCAAAGATCACGAGAAATTTATAAATTAACAAAAAAAACGTAAATTTATAAAAATTATTTGAAATGCTATATAATTAGCCAACAACTAAGTATAAGTCTTACGTGACTTAATATTCTTGTGACTACTTCTTTCTCAACACATTTATAAATGGCTAAAACACAGGTAATAACTATTTTACAATTATTGAGAAATACTCAGGTATTTGAATGAGACTTATTATGCAGTGTGTAAATGGTGGCTAAAGAATGATCTGAACAAATTACTATTGGCTATTACTTTTTGATGGGGCCACAAATCATTTGGAAGATTGATTTCATTCATTCAACTATTTTTATATCGAATAAATGAATATTTGATTATTTATGAGATCATTATATTCTTTAGAGATGAATATATCATATGTTTCGTCCATGAAAACCAAAATATAAATCAAAATTAAAAGTCGAATGAATAAAAATTCAGTTTTTTAATACTTTAAGATAACATCTTATATTATACTCTTCGATTATTTCTTTAAATTTTTCCAATTAAGTCATTTTATTAAAAATCTAATTTTTCCATATAATTATTAATTGGATCCTAAAATTGTGCAAAAGTTGTAATTTTTTTCAATTCTGTGCCTCCAGTTATTGATCGATAGATCTCTGAAGTCTCGAAATGTTATTTTGACTGTAAAAAGTATTACATCAAAATAAATTTTTAGCTCTAAACGTTATTATCATTACTTATCATTGCATTGCAATTATTGAGCATATTTTCTCCGAAATACAGATTTACGCACAATATATATCTCGATTGCCTCTTTAAGTAATGATGCATTAGATTCTTTTTTGATGAATCTTAAGTTTTGAATTTTATTGAAATGTAGTTCAATGTAAAAAATTGGACTTTGACACTACTCTTCATAGTTATCTCTTTGTTCTAACAGCTTATCAAGACTTATGATAAAATAACTAAAAAATAGTTTCACAATCACTTATCTATAATTAGTGCTTAATTTATATCCAGGATTTTGCTTAAAATTTATATATTTTTATTGTGATTTTTATTTTGAAAAACAAAATTCTCAAGAAAAATGTAGTTGAGATGATATTAAATGCTTGACCAAAAAGTTTGTCGATGAAATTGTGAAAGATCTGAATTTGATTGAACCAAATAATGTGTTTGAATTATATCTTCAAACTACGCCTTTGAATTAGAAACAAATAATGTTTTTTTCTATTTAAAAAATGAATAGATAGGCAAAAAATTAAAAATTATTCGATACAGTACTGCAAAATCACTGTACGATATAAGCGATAAAATGTTCAATAGGAAAAAATCAATATCTCTACTCATTTATTCAGTTGCGTGTCTTTCTAACTAATTCTTCTGGTATAGTGTGACGTAATTTTGACGTTGCGAGCGATTTGACGAGCTTTAGAATTACTATTCAATCCATGGCAGCGGAATAGAAAAGCACGAAAACCCATTGGATAATAATGTTGGCATCGATTGATTCTTACGTCAGAATTATAGCGTTTGACGTCCGAAAAACGTTTGGTTGTCTCGGAGATGGATCTCAGTGGAGAACGTAAGCCAAAATATATACTAAACTCGTGGTGTGGTTTGTGTCAGAACTCATTCAAAGATTGTAAGAGAAATAACTCTAGTTTCTAAGTTCAAGTTATTCTGTGGTCACAATTTCGTGATATTAGGTCGAAATCTGGCACAACCAGACTCTCAAACTACTGCTGTGAAGACATCGAATTCAGTTTCATCTTCATCTGGACCTGATTTTGATCGAAAGCCATCTTTCTCTTGGCTTAACTCCACTACTTCTCAAAAGGATCGCAAAAGTGCAGGTATTGTTACTCTCTTGTGCACTTCAATTGTTTTTTATTTAATCGCTGACTAATTAATATAATAAACATTTACTGATGGCATAGTTATGGATAACTAATAATTGATTGAATAATACTTCAGTTTAACAAATGCTCGTTTTTGTGCATTCGTTTTCATATTGTGTTGGATTATATTGTATTGATTTAATAGGATTAAAATTAGTTTATAGTTTATAAAAGTTGTGTGTTTGCATCAAATTAAGTGTCTGTATTAGAAAACGCTGCGATCAAATATTCATAATTTGCTATAAAAACATTATATGAACATTAAATTGAGGTCATTATTAAATTATTTGAACATAACTTTTTCTCGATATGTAATAAAACAATTCAATGCATTAATATATAATATTTGCATTTCCTTTACGAGTTTCTATTATTTCCCCTTTTCTGTTATAATATATAAGAAAAATATTCTATCAATGAAAAGCATTTTATTGATGCTTCTATTTTTAGTGTTCGTGTGCCCTTATTATTATTGAGTCGGTCTTTCATAGAATATTTGTTTAGTCGTAAGCATTACTACATATGATGCGTTTTATCGATTATTTTGCTTAACTCTGTCGCCCAATATATTACACGTGCAATTGAAAAAAGTCACGTAAGAAATCGAATCGATATTTCGCTTCCCCTCACTCTTTCTCTGTATTTGACTGTGTATTTGACTGTCTATCCCTCTCCTCCTGATGCTAAAGAGCTGACGCAAATGGAACATAGAAACGGAAGAATCGATGCGTAGCTACATAATAGTGAATACGTGCCTCCATTGCGTCATTAAGCGTAAGCAATTTTCACTTCCATTAAATTCTGTACGTCATTTCAAACACATTTAGACTCAATAGACCCAACTCTCAGGCATCGCTAACGTTACTACAAATGTTGTCCTATTCTTCCTTTCTATTAATACTATAGTCAACTGCATGAAAATATCTTCAATAACTCCAGCATATATTTGACGTCATGTTATGCAAAAAATATATCTCTGCAGTTGTTTTTTACATCGATTCGAATTTTTTTCATTACTGTTAATTATTTCATAGCTTTATAACAAAAATGCATAAAATACAATGCATGTCGAGTTTTTGTTATGCAATAAATCATTCATTTGAGCCAAAATTGAATCTTATATCAACATTATGTGATATGATTGAGAAGTTATTTATAAATCATATAGGATTATGTAAAAGCTCGCAAAATAAACCTAAATTAAGAGTAAGTTTACTCTATGAAAAATTAACGATTGATTAGTCTCATATTCAGTTTGAACAACTTTTCAAATATATCTTATAGTTCTTAAACATAAAATTTAAATTGCAATCCAATTTTATGAACTGATAAAATATACTATCAGATGATTCAATAGTCTGAGGGTACTATTGCGCAATTCTAGGAGGTTTCAAAAATTTATCGAATTTGAAAGAAACATTTTTTTGCAATTTTTTTTTACCAGTAATGAAACTTAAATCTAATGAATCACATGTCTTAACCTGGAATATAATTATATTAATGATTAGAATATATTTTTAAGTAGAAATATTAATAATATAATACCCTTTTGAATCTGAGGCTTTTCTGAACAAAATTCTCCTAAAAATTTTTGGCCCTCCTCTTGAGATTTTTCTCAGTTCGAAAATCCTAAGGAATTCAAACTCTTCACAAAGTATAGACCCTTTCAACTTAATCTATTGAAAAATTGTTTGAAAAAAAATTAATCATTTCAAATTAATTTATAGAAAATTTAAAATTTTCTTTTGAAAAAGAAGGAAAAATTTCTATTTCATTAGCAATATTTGTATTATACTCATTGTACTAATAATTTAAAACTATATCTAAATGATTATAAAAATCTTAAGCTAAAGATAATTCATAAGTTAGGAATAAACAATTATCAAAATTTTGTTATCTTTGGATTTAATATTTTCAGAATCAAATTCGAGAAAAACTAATAAAAAGATAAGGACTAATAACACTAGAAGTGAATATTATTCTCCACCGAATTACAATTCAAATTGCTGTTACTATAATCAGAATCGTGAGGTCGAAACAACAACTACAGGCCAAGGGCACGGTATTGATACCGTCGCGGCAACACTTCACAAAGCATTAAAATTGGACACAGCCATGATATTGCTCCAACAAACGCAGGTATGTTTTACTTTCATTACTTACTTGCTCTTACTTCCAGTTATAATTACTATCATTCAAATGTCTAATTGAGTGCAATCATTTGATTAGACTCTTTCACTTTTGCATAGAATTATGATTAGGTGTAGGATTTGTATCGAAAACTATTTGCATTATAAAAGAAAAGATAATTAAGATATTTAATAACAAACTTATACAAGTGTTGAGCTAACTTATAAGTGACTTATGATAGACGCCATTATAATAAGTAGATCAAGGGTGTTATTGATATTGGCAATGATTGTGATAAAGCTAATCAGGTGAAAAATTCTACCACCTTAGCGAAACACTTATATATTGATATAACTCATCTCCAGTTCTCCGATTGGCTTTTCAAATGATAACACTTCAAGTGTTTCGAATCTATGAGAGTATACTAAAAGTTAAGGTGTGTATAAAGTTTGGTCTCTATTGATTGATAAAACCTAAAAAGTTTGAGCATAAAGTAGCTGTTATGTTATGCAACATAACTTACTTTGAAAGCAATATTGGTTTAAATATTAAATTATTATTATTGAACTTCGGTCTGTTCAAAGATACCTGAATGCGTCAAATAGACATTTTTCTATTTAGAAGTTGCTCTGGAAATGTATTCATGAATTAAGTCTACATTTGTCTACATTTTGTTTGATTACACCATGACTTTTGCATTACAGAGTGCTTCCTTTGGTAGTACTGGCGCATTGCTGGGCCCCGATCTCGGCATCTCTTCCTATATTGAAGACGCTTTTGACGAATTCAAGTTATTTGATTTTCAAGTGCAAGACTCTTTTGACGAAGAGTCCAATTTTGCCGACTTCTCTGGTATGTACAATCAACCGGAGCAGTCGTCCCCATCTGAAAGTATTGTCCCGAGTACTACGTGTTCAACTGAATCGGCATCTATCTCTTCGACACCATCCACTCCAAGCGCAGCCGCTTTGCCCAGTTTTCTTGAAACTTATTCTCCGCGTTATCGCCAAAGAGTGTCAACGAGTGGAATGTTTTTCAAATTCGAAGACATAGGATCTGAAGAAGACAACTCAGTCGAGAGCGGATCGTTCTCTTTGCCGCGCTCTAATGCACCGGTTGCTTCTCCATCAATATCTCCCGCATCTTTCATTGGACAACAACCGAATACTACTTCTTCAACTCTTATTCTCAAACAAGAAATCCCCGACACATATATGGCTTCAAACAGTAGCCAATCTTCGATGGGTTTAAGGTTTGGAATGACACAACAGAGCACTAGTTCGTACCCCAGTGCAACATATCCTTCAAGCAGTGATAAAACCACTGCCGCCAATACAGTAACGCAACAACGCTATCAGTTTTCTAGTTTTCCGCCTTCTTCACTACAGCCACAGTCACAGCCAGCAAGCAGTGCATTTGCACAGAGCAACACATCTTATCAGTGCTCACCACTCGAATCAAAGCCAGCATTTTGTCCTTCTATTCCTAACATATCAGCTTCATTTCAATCAGAGCCTATGCCTATATTAGCCGCTGGTGTCTCTTCAAAAACTCCAAGAAAGCCGTCATTAACATTGCCGAGTCCAACATCCTCTGAATCCAGTATTCGTATGCAGACGCCGACAACACCTACTACTTCAAACTCTAGCAGGTCTTCACCTAATGAGTCATCCCCTTCTCCAAGTCAATTGTGCGCAGTCTGTGGTGATAACGCCGCGTGTCAGCACTATGGGGTTCGTACGTGTGAAGGTAAATAACTTTGTTCTACAGTAAATATGTTTGATTAAAGTGAGAAATATTTTGCTTATCAATAGACACTTTAAAAATGCTTATAAGTATTTGATAAGAAATACTCGAATAGTTCCGTGATATGAGTACTAATAATATCGATATTTTGTCTCTTTAAAGGATGTAAAGGATTCTTCAAAAGAACTGTACAGAAAGGCGCTAAATATGTTTGTCTCGGAAATAAAGATTGTCCCGTCGATAAGAGAAGAAGAAATAGATGTCAGTTTTGCAGATTTCAAAAATGCCTTGCAGTAGGAATGGTTAAAGAAGGTATGGATAAAAAATCAGTCATATGGATAGAGAATAAAAAGTTACTCAACAAGCTCTTAGTTGCTTAAGCAGTAGAAATTTATTTGAGTTTCGTTTTTTAATTCTTGATGACTTTATATAATTTTAAGTAAAAAAGTCTTACTTTGAAATTTTTATCATTGAATAGTGGTTCGGACCGACAGCCTTAAAGGACGAAGAGGTAGACTGCCATCGAAACCAAAATCACCTCAAGAGTCTCCCCCTTCACCCCCTGTTAGCACAATCACAGCTTTAGTTCGAGCCCATGTCGACACAACTCCTGATTTGGCAAATCTCGACTACAGTCAAGTATGTATTAATATTTTACTTTTAAAGTATATCAAATCATTGAATTTAAAATTAACTTTCATTCTATTGATTAAGTTGAAGGATTCAACCGATGATAATGATGGCAAATGCGAAGTTGAATCTATTCCACAATTTTACAATATTTTAATGTCATCGTTGGAAGTCATCCACATGTTTGCCGAGAAAATACCAGGTTTTACGGAACTCGATAAATCTGATCAATCATTACTGTTTCAATCGGCTTGTCTTGAATTGTTTGTCTTGAGAATGGCCTATAGGTATGTTTCGATTCAACACAAACCGCAATTTTATTCTTCAAAATTATAAAATAATGCTTATTATTACTTATTTGATGACAGAATGCGACCAAATGCTGATAGGTTTACGTTTTGCAATAGTGTAGTATTGAATAAAGATCAATGTGAGCAAAGTTTTGGCGAATGGCTTTCATCAATAATTGAATTCTCAGAACATCTTCGCGTTATGGACTTAGATATATCAGCGTTCGCGTGCTTATGCGCTCTCACACTTGTTACTGGTATGTAATATCATTTTCACGCTTTAATTAATAGCCATAAACTTATAATTTACACGACTATTTTGACTGTAATTCATAGAAAGGCACGGTCTGAAAGAGCCTCACAAAGTGGAACAGTTGCAAATGAAAATAATTAACTCATTGAAAGATCACGTCACTTATAATAGTGAAGCACAGAAAAAGCCCCATTACTTTTCGCGTATTTTGGCCAAATTGCCTGATTTAAGGACACTATCTTTTGGATTATTGCAGAGGATATTTTATTTAAAACTTGAAGATCCGGTGCAAACACCAGCTGCTATTGAAAGTATGTTTTCCCCCAATTTGCCGTATTAGACACTACTGTAAACACACAATCACTTC
>JAQIWZ010000946.1:0-14569 GCA_034697245.1 Malaconothrus monodactylus
ATTGAAATTTGAATAAAGTGTTTTCGATGTAATATTCTTAGAAATTGAGATAATCTCAAACTGATGCATGGCTCTAAATAGTGTTATTTTATAACTCAAGATACATTCTATTATAGAAAAGATTAGTTAATTTGGCGGATTATTTATTTAAATCATTGAATTAATTTTGATATCTGTAAGCATTCAAATCGTTTAGCGTTTAGATTCATTAGCAAATGAAATAATTAGAGAAAAAAAACTGCTATTCCATCGAGCTCTAGAATCCTATTTTTAAATTGATTTTTTTCGTCGTTCAACGATCAAAACGTCGTGGTAATGGTTTCCCCCAAACACATGACTCCGTTGTGTAAAAAAATGAAAAAGTAAACGTCTTTAATCTCATTATTCTTAGTTTTCAACAAAATCTAATGAAGTTGCGATACTTTTATAAGACTTATTTGTGCGGATTGACTCTTTTAATCAATGCGTGCGTCATGATTTCAAGGCCTCAATGTTTTAATATTTCTTAAACCATTGCATTATAGATTTTTTTCTTTCTTTTTCTTGAATTAAGATTTTTCAGTCAGATTGAAAAGATATTGGTTTGGGTTTAAATGTTCTGAACGTAATTTTATAACTATTAATAAAAGCTTTTGAAATAATTTATAATTAATAGTTTCTTCGGAGCAAACATTTAACTTTTGATTTTACGCATAGATTTGATTATATTAAACAATTATTTATCTAATGTATAATGCATTCATTTTTTTCAAATCATTTGAGGAATATTAATAAATTCATTTAATTCAATTCAAATTTATAACTAATCAATTATTTAAATTGAAGAATAAATAATAAAAATAAAGGTAAACTGATTGATATTCATAAACTTCATATAGAAAAGTTTCTCAATTGAAACTTCCAAATATTAAAGTTATTCAAATTCAATGTTCAACATTAATTGCATTTCTAACTTCAAAATTAATTTTGAAGTTTAGTCTCGAAATTTTGAAACTTGTTATACTTAATTATATAGCTTTTAATCATATTTGTTCCACAGAATTACAACGTTTGAATAAAGTTTCAAATCTATAAAAATAATTGTTTTGTTGAAGGATTGTAATTGATATCTTAAAGTCTTGTTTCAAGTTAATTAAACCTTTAGGTTCGAATTGAAATTTATATAGTTATTGAATTTGAATAATAATCGTTGGACTTCAACAATCCTTTGATGAAATTGAAGTAATTAATACAGTTTGAGCGCTCATTTATTCCTTTGTTCATAATCTTGAAGCGTTAATGTATAGCCTGAGGATATTTTTCACGCAAACATCTGTGATCTGTGATCAAAGTTATATTTGTGGCTCTTCTGCCACTATTTACACCGATTCGGTTAGAGGCCCGGTTTGCACAGTAGTCCCCGTTTTTCACTTCTAATGAGCGATTCTGACACAAAAGTTCCCAATTTCAGATCCCTTACACTAAACTAATTAGATTTCAGTCAAGTCAGAAGATTTTTCAGCTCTAAACTAACAAAAAACTTATTTTTAAAACTTGAAAAGAACCAGCTCTTTATCTTTATTTTTTTTCTTTTGACGAGCCTTTAGGTACTTTTGATTGGAGAATGTGATTAGGAATTGATTTTAATTAAATGAATTTTAATTGACGATTAGTTATACAACTTCATAAAAAAATTTGCTCCAAACTATTCAAGTAATTAATTAAATCATTTTAGTTCTCACATAAAAATAATATTGACATTAAATCAATGTTATGTTTTATTTCCAATTTGAAACCTGTGACATCCCAACGAATTTATAACATAAAACTGATTGCAAAAACAAAAAAGTTTAAATTCAAAATCATTTATTAGTTAATATACTGGAACGGGAAGTGCAACAATTTCAGAGAGCCTTCATTAACGTTAACTTGAGCTAGTGCTCAGTGCTCTCATCCCCACACATTTGCTTATGTAATATCAAATCGTTACGTCCCTGTCTATTAAAATTATTAGTCTATTTAGTTGAAGATGAAATATATATTAATGTTTTAATGTGAAAAAAGAGCGTTAAAAAGTCAGCTGCGTTTATATTAAAGTTTTTATTACAAGTGCTTCACAATTAGCAGAGTATAACTTGAATTGAAAAGCAACATAAAAATAATGATACGATTCTAAATTATACTCTAAATTGAATTTGAAAGTTATCTTAAATCTAGACTTCACACTAATGGTTGTATAACTTTGTATTTCATTCTTTGACAATTGAAGATCGCTTATTATTATTTTGTAGTTTTGTTGAGTTCATGCTTTTTAAAAGACATACAAGTACTTTATTACCGACACTGAGCTTTCCTCTAAATTATATACTTTTTTATTTTTTCACTTTTGCAATTTTCAAGAATATTGAGGACCAAATTACTGGTTATAGAAGAGCACAACTTGTTAACGGAAGTCACGTATTATAGTTGTCTGTCTCAGTGTTAATAATTGCGAATGTCATTAAGCGAGATGCAAATTGTTCTTTGCTAAACATTAAGGAGCAAACATTTGCGCAAGAAAGTGTGCAAACTGTGGAAACAGGTGCTCAATACTTACTTTACCCATAAATTTTTGTGTCGACTATATTTGTACATTTGTTTTTAAGCTTTATTAATTATTTGCATTACTTTATATTTAATGTAACAATATTATTTTTCAATTTATTTGAAATATTCTCTGACAATTAGTTGCATTAAATTAGACTAAATAATTATGAGATCAAATGAATTTTGCATATTAAGTGTACATTATATGATGAATAAATAATTTATTCGTTATAATTATTGTGTACATTATTATAAACAAACTGTTATTCAATAGTTCAACATTTATATTAAATAAATATTACTAACGATCTTTTTTATTGCATAAAGCAAATCGAGTAGAAAAATATGTAGAGATATTAATCCACTAATCAAAATCTCTCTTAAGTTATTTTGTAGTATTCATGCAATTTTTCGATTCATATTTTTTTTAATTATTAATATTCAAGGTTTTTTTTAAGAATTATGTCGATTATAAATTAATTTATCTGATTTTTTTATAACATTACTATTTTTTAATTAATCAAAATATTTAGGAGCAAGGAATTACTCAAACACTAAACAATAGATAGAAAGTAAAGATTTTAACAATAATGATAAACATAATTAACATTTTAAAGCTATTATCAGTATTTATGTTAAAAGAAGAATTGAATTAAATTTACTTTTTTTTAAAAATGCGATTGTTTTAAGATAAACGCATAAAAATTAGTGTTTTAAATACATAATTTTGAGTTAAAAAATAATGAACAATATTAAAAATGTGATAAAAAGGTTAGTCAAATGAAAGCGATAGATGTTAGAAAGAATAATTTGGCAATAGCCTTGAGGCATTAATTACATTGTGAAAATATGTTGCAAATAATTATAAGAATTTGACCGCCCAGGAACCAAACATGAGTTCATATATATGATGCGGGCATTGACAATAATCTTTCTTTCCATTATTCCCTTGGGTTCTTCATAATCCACGCATCATCATTGCTAAAACGTGATCCTTAAGTGAATCTCTGTTACGGACGGCCGCAATTTGCCAATTATAGGCTCCCTTTAATAGCCACAACTTAACTTACATTCAAATGTTTTTTGATGAAACTTCACCACTGTTTCCAACATTACCTATTTTTTTGTTAAAGTCGAATATAAGCCTCATTATGAGACCCATTTCACAGATATTTTTAAGTACTTAACTACAAGTACTTGTATTCAGTACTTGTATTCTCTTCTTAATTTGAGTTAAATGACTTTTAAAACTAAAATAAATTACACAAAGAAATAATATTTGTACACAAAAGCAATTAATGTGCACTAAATCTCATTATTTTCACTCATTTAAATGATTAATTTTATATTTTCTTAAAATTCGTGATCTAACCATTTGATGAAAATGAAAAGAATAAACAACAATCAGTTACTATTTTTATATTTGTTTTAATTTTATTTCTCACAATCAATCAAATTTTTGATACCTATATTCTAATTGTAATCTTATATAAAATGTAACATTAATTTATTAAAATGATTCATCTTTGAAGAAAGTTTCAGAGACTCAAACTTTGAAAGTGTTTTTTTAAGACTTGTCGAATTAGAATACATTTGAACCTTTTCTCTTTTGAATGAGGATTTTTAAATTCAATCTGAATCAAAGCATCAGAAGTTACGAGTTTTTTGTCACAATTTTTGTTAGTTATGATGACTATCTGTTAAATTTGATTGATTAAAATCTTTATTCAATTTTTACTATAAGTTTAAAGAATAAAAGCAAAAATTTCGCTCATGAAAACTATTTCCTGCATTTGTAAAAATAGTTGAAAACGTATAATAGATAACAATGATTGATAAAATTGAATCAATGGTTCACACGTTCCACTGACACGACGTGTTGAGCATTTTTCAAGTCAATCTCAAACTTTGGAGAATAAATCAATAATTGTTTATCATTTGAGATCATTCCTAGAATTTAAGAACTGCTCATGTAATGAATCCTTCGAAATATTGAGCATTTGAATTAATTGAAAGTTATTTGAATTATAAACACTTCATGTTTGAAACAACACATGCTTTTAAAATAATTAACGAAACGAATAAAAGAAAAATAAATTCAAATAAAAAAGAATTTTTTCGCTATTTATAGACTGTTTTTTATAAACTTTCGTAATATGCGTTAATTTCTATGACAAGAAATATTATTCAGAATTTTTTGCAATTTCATACTTTTAGACGCGAAACGGAAATAAAGTTAATTAATTTAAGCTAAAGATGAGCACAGCTTTAAATTTCTTTGTAGGCTTGTCTTTGAGTTTTTCACAAACACCAATTTTTAACAAAAACATGAATAGATTTAAGCGAAAATCCATTAATTTAGTCGCTTCTGCTTTTACGCAAATTTTTTGCACACAATTAAACATTCGCTAATTGTAAGGTTAGAAAAAATTAAAACTATTATAAAACTCACGAAATTCAAGTTTAAGAGATAACTCACGAGATAATATTAAAGAAATGTTAAAATAAGAGGAAAAATTAAACAACTATTTAAAGTAAAATATTCTTTGGAAGAATTGCTCTAAATTTTAACTTATTCTTTTGTCGAGAATATTTTGTAATTTATGGTTTTGGACCTTCAGATAATTTTAATTTCAATTTTAAGATATTTTGATCAAATTATTTATCATCAGAAAGTAGTTAAAGTTAATAGATTTAGTTAACACTTGCATTGAATATAATCACAATGAATTATCTTTCGGTAATCATTCAACAATAAAAACTCATTGAAATTTGCTTTATCTATAAGTTAGACATTTGAATTATTTTTGATTATTGTTTTTCATATTGTTATGAATTTTGCTCTAACTTGAATTCTCAAAACAAATATCGATTACACAATATAAATGATACTCTACTGTAAGAGTGATGCACATAGAAATGTTATTTAAGTTAAATTACAGATAATTTCATATAATAAGTCAAAAGAGAAATTAATAAATCAAACTGCCATAAAAACAGCGTATTTTTCAATGTTTTATAATAAATGACTAAAATTTAGCATTTTTGTGTATCTCGTATAACGAGTTCATCCTATTATATCTCATATTTTGGGATCCGACTCTTGTTTCTCGTCAGATATTTAAATCCAAAAATGAGTTCAAGGATGAAAGTAATTGTTTAAGTTTAATCAATAATTATATCATTGAGATAAATAAATTTCGACTTAATTTCATTATATTATATTATATTAAACTTAAATCTCATGGCATTGGCCAATATATTGAATTCTTATTTTTTCTCAATAAGAATTGTGAAATTGATTCTATTGAAAATTTCTGTTTCCTATTTTGAAAATTTCTAAAACTCCTATAAATTATAACGAAAACTGTTTGAAAAGAGTTTAAAAACTGTCAATTTATAGACAATCTTTTGAAGCATATCTCTAAATAAAATGAATAAACTATTTCTCAAAATTTAAAGCTTCCGGTGAAGAGAAAATTTGAATGCTTTGTGGTTTAATAGTTTGTACTGTAATTCAGGCGAATGTAAATTGTTTTTCAAGAATATTAAATGAAATTATTTAAAAATGCAAAATCAGTGAATTAGTGGATGCATTAAAGTTAAAATGTTAAGTTTTATTTCTCAAGCGTTTAATTATTTCATTATGTGATAATTGTTTGCTGAGACTCATAATGAAGTGGTTGGAATGAAAACATTTTAACAATTAAAAGAACAAAATAAAATAAAATAATTTAGGATAACCTAATAAATGGTTAATAGAATAACTTCATTAAGTAAATTAAAATGATCTATAGGTTGAATAGTGGAAAATTGTGAATCATTAGATAAGGTTTTCTTTAAATTGAAAGGTGCGCAATGAAAGCAATCAAACCTGAGATCATAACTTATATAATATTATTGGAATATATTTATGATTCTTGAAAGCCTCCACCCAATTCTTACTCAAAAGCAATTCGATGAGTGGCTTTGTATCCAGATTTTAGGATAGGTATCCCTAAGGTTTGTTGGATAGGCCGCCCTTTCTTTGCACCTTTTGGTTGGAAAGATGACATATTAAAATGTCGTGTTCATGTTATGGGGATAAATGATCGCCAAGTTAGGAGAACACCTGTGGTCTTATAGCTTACAAGTGCCTTATAAGTTGTTCTCTCCCCAATTTGGATAACAGTAGGGGGTTTTAGCGGCGCAACAAAAGACACTCTCAATCTATTTCAAGCCTTCATTTGTTAAATTGTAAAACCTCGAGTTACTGAGCTTTTGTTTTTCACATCATCAACCACTGACTCCAATATTGGACTGACTGACTGACTGACAATATTGGAATTAGTAAATGATGCATCATTCACACAATCATTATTAGCATTATTATCACTAAGATATCCATCAACTAATCAATATCTTATTAAATTCTTCTTTGTAATTGTCTCTAATCTATTTATAACTGTTGCTAACTATAATTAACTTACAGTTTGGAAACATTTTTTAATAATTTTTTTAATATTTTCTTTTTCTCGCTAGTTTATAATTAAGTTCCGGTTTGTGATAATACTTTTCTATTGAATTACAAAGTCATTATTGGTGTTTTTAACCCGTTTGTGGCATATCACATATAAATTATCAGTTATTAGTTTATTATTCAACAATTGTATAAAAGTATTTATGAATTATATGTGGTTTAGATTTGCATGAGATCAAGAAGCCATTAGCAGCGGAACAGTGCATTACAGGAAATTCAATCCCCTCTTAGGAGAAAAACAATTCAACTATAAGTTGTAAATATCATTTTGCATGTGATGAGTAGAGTATGTAATAAACTTACATTTAATGTACACATGCAATGATCCGCTAATGAGTTAAAAGACTTTTCACCTGAGCTCTGAAATAGTCGAGAAAAAATAGACGCAAACTTAGTTAAAAATAGTTTAAAGTCTGGTTTGTAATGTATATAAGAAAGAATCTGACAGAGTATTAGGAATGAGTACTGTATAAGTACAGTATGAGTACTGTATGTGTACTGAATATGTATATTGTTGAGTAAAACCTATACCTATAGGGGTGCCACACAAAAAGTTTAATGTTGTGCTATTGTAAACACAAGATTCGTGGCTCTTATTCGTGGCTCTTTTGAGTGAATTTCATATACAAAAGAGTTTGTGAGTCCTTTATATTGGTGCTATCAGAAAATACTTCACGCTGCGAACGAATAACACCACAATGCTTTACTCCTTGGGCAAAACACCTGAACTTCAATGAGAACAACATGACTTATCCAGTGTTGAATTCAAAGTAAACCATTTACAGTAAATGACTTGGAATATAAACTAGATTTTTAACAAATACTTCATCGAAGAACCACTTTTAAGTGGCTTTTCTACTTGTCAAATAAGAAATGCTGTTTACATTTAAATCCTGAATACCAACTTATTTATAAATTACCATTTCTCTAAAAGAGAATCACAATTCAATGAAGTAATTTTTAATCCCATTTATTGGATATTTTCAATAAATTTTAGACACTTTATAACATAATAAAATAATAAAACATACAATAAGAAAAATGTTTGGAATAAATATTTACACTTTCTTAAAAGCTAATGCAACAGATATACTATCGCACTATTAAGAATATTCCGATTTAATTATTCTAATTAATACTTAGAAAAACAACCAAACTTAATTACAGTTTTTCAGTTCGAGCTCAAGAGCTTTGTTACAAAGTTTTTAGAATTCGTAAAATACATTGAAGAGAACAATAATTATAAGACTTATTTCAGGTAATTTCATTTAAACTACTATTTGCGAAAAATATAATTGTTTATTCACTGATAATGATGGATAGAGTCACGAAAAATAAGCTCATTATGCGAACAATTCTGTACTAAATTACTTAACACTTAGGTATATCTAAATCTATTTCGAGTTTTCAATTTTTCTAAAAAATACATTAAAAATGATTATTTCTAATTCATCTAATTTTGATTCTAATGATCATCTAATTATTTGAATTAATTTAGATTAATAGTTATACTTGAAATTGAGTTGAGACCATTTTTTCGGTCTAAAAAATAAAACATTACGGTTTTGTCATTTTTTCTATTAATCAGAAAAAAAACATTTAGGAATTTTTAATCTATTGATTAATAATCGATTTTTAATATTAACTACTCTTCAATTTTTCGTATCCATTATTAATAATTTCAAAAATTGATGTGATTTTCCAGTTATTAAAGACATAATTGCGATACGTCCTAATTATTTGAAGTTATTATTTTATATAAATCTATTTGAAACTGAAAGAAATGGACCATTTATAGAATTAATTATAGATCAAATGATTTTTTTCGGTTAGATTTCACTCAAGTTTGACAGATATGTTATCTATTTTAAAGGAAAATATTTTCATAAGTCAATCATAAACTGGAAGAAATTCTCTAAAAATTTATACACATTTACTCTTGTTATGAAATAAGATGTAAAAAATTCATACAAATAAACAAATACATGCATTTTTAATTTCTGGCTCTGAAGGTTTATTGCATTACATTAGGAAGAAAGTCGTTGAGCAAACTTTCAAAAGATTCAGCGAAGTGTGTGCTTATTATTAGTGTTATGAATATAATGCATATTCATATTGCTATTAATGGATACAAAGTGAAGATATAGTTGATTTGTAATAACTAGTGATGATGTGTTTGACATAATTTATTTCTATAGTCAACTCATTTAATGTGTGCATAATATAATGATAATATCGTTTTCATAAGCTATGCGGCAGTTCTATTGTAGGATAAGATATGATTCATATCTTTAGAGAACACAAAAAGCTATCGAAACTTGTGGTGCAGAAATAATATGCTAACAAAAAAGTACTTTGTTATGAGAGAGTAGAATAAAAGGCAATAGTAGACGCTTTGCCAAATGTGCATTTTGTGATTTATCATCATATCATTCATACACACAAATGTTTAGTTGGGATGTTTTTTATTTGAGACGTATTTCGTGAAAAATGGAAAGCCTTTTCCGTTTACACAGTATTATCAAAAATCGCCTTTTGTTGTCACAATATCCAGAGAATATTCTCGAACAATATCTATTAACTATCATTATAGCCAACGGAACAAAGCCCTAATAAATCCTTACTTTAACTCTAACTCCTAACTCGCATAACTCTTATGATCAGATGATCTGAGACTATTACACACTTTTATCTATCAATAACAATGACGATGACATGAGTTAACTATAAAAACAGGATTCAAACATCTTTTTTTACTTTAACAAATACCGCTTCTTTCTGTTTACTATTTTTCTTTCTAATAATTCAATAGTTACTTGAGAAAAGTATACCATTTAGTGTTTACGAGCTGCTAATTATCCCATAATTACTTGAGTGCATAACTAATTTACATATTTTATGAATAATTACAAACTCGTAATTCAATTATTTCTTTTTCAATTCAATTTTATGAATCAATCAGATAAGTGAAGCGATATTCCCAAAATTAATGCTTTTTGTATTTTAAAATACATTAACTTCAACAAAATCATACGCAAAATACAATTCTTTTCTAAATGTTCTCTAATGAATACTAAATGAATGGCATTTTAACAATGAAATACTTGAATAGATAATAATTATGTGAGTTTCTTACAGTTAGTGCGTGTCTAACTCCACACTCATTCATTTATTTTGTATATAACATATAGTGACTTTTGATACAATAAAGTTTTGAACCATAAAGTTTGAAATAATATCGAAATAAAAGTTTCAAATATTTCAATTGATTTATCGAACAGCTTAAATTCAGATCACTCTTACTAACAAATTAGTATCTCTTTTGATAGGAATTACATATGGCTATTAGTGCTGCATTAACTATAGTCTATACTTGGAATCAAAATTCCAAACAATTTTGTTAATAAAATCTTCATAATATTAGATCGTTATAACTTATAACTCGTAAGCATTAAATGTTGATTAGAGTCAATCTAATTCGAAATGAGTTACAGATAAGATTAGTAAAACCCTTAAATCCCTCAACATTTTAAATATGCAGAAATTCTAAACAAGTGCCGATAATAGATAAAAAAAATTTTCAAAATTAAAATTTAATGAAAGTACAGTTGAAAATTTTATCTTTTTTTTGAATAAGAATAACCTTAAACTGGTTATTGCCGATGAAATCAAGATTAATCTTTTAATTCAAGCTATGGTTTGAGCAGAAAATTGTTTATAGAGTTAAAAGTGTAAGTTTTATACTTTTGAACAATCGATGAAATTGTTTTGTTAAGACTTTCTTCTGGGCCTGTAGACAAGGCTGTTAAAGGTTTGGATACCAATGCGTATTAATTATATAGTATTTCTTGAACTATTCTATTAATTATTTATGTCAATTAGTGTTAAAACAATTCTGTGGACACTTAAGTTTCGCATAATATACTAACGCGAACACATTGGTTGCAAATGAGAATACACTTAAAATAAAGTAATAATTAATAATTCTAAAGACTTAATTATTTTATTATGAATTTGTTCATTATTATAAAATTATTGCATATATTGTAAATTTAATTATAAAATTTAGTGCGAATATTAATAAGACTAGAAATTGATTAAAACATATATCAAATATTCGCATTTTTTTTAATTGATAAACATTTATTGTACAAACAGTAATAAAAATATAACAATTAATTAACGGTCACACCATTTCTGTCTTTGAAAAGAGGAGATACAGAGCTATCACAATCAAAGTCATCGTCTTCGGTTTCATTTTCGGCTAAAATTAAAAACATTACTTCAATTACTATAATAATTACTATAATAATTATAATTAAATTTGATAATAACCTCTAACAGAACCATTTGGTGAAGACGAATGAGTAATTCGAGATATGCCAATTTTGTGAGGGGCTAATAAGGCCAACGCCAATAGGGCCAAAACCGTGGCTCCACCGCAAACAAAAGTTAAAACATTCCGATAATAATTGTCACAAATAGTACAGCCGCACGTTCTTTGAAATAATTTAATTCAATTTTAATAATTATAATGTTATTAGAATTATTTGATTGGCTCAATAACTGACTTGCATGGATGCAAATATTCAATAACTATGACCGCGACTCCATTAGAAAGTTTGTCCAGAAAACTCATGGCACCAAAAACGAATGCACCGCTTGACTTCAATTGGACAAAAAAATTAGAAAACAAATCGAAGATATTGATCAAAATGAATTCGTTAGTTAACAAAGATAATCATAAACGGAATCATACAGTGTTGTGTCCAATCAAATCATTGGTGATCGACAAAGAGGTGATAAGCATTGTTGATCCACTCATGCCCATAATTACTGCTACGCCATAAATTCCATAAGATTTAAAACTATTATTAGTACCCAAATAAAGCCATGTGCACGCAACCAGTGACAGTGCGCTACCGATTAAATATGTTATCTGTTATACAAAATCAATTAGTAATGTATTTTTAATTTTTAATTAATGTTAATTTCAATTAATTTTTATGTATTTCAATTTCAATACCTTCTTTCCGATGTGAACATTCAAATACTTCATCAGAAAAGATGATATAAAACCACTGCTGTATATCACAAGAGGAATGTAAGCGATGCTATCCTTAAACAATAAGAATATAATATATTACAATATGAAGGAAAACATTAATTAATAAAGATATTCAAAAGATGATACTTTTTTAAGATGGAGTGAGTCCTGAAGAAACAATGGAACGTAGACTTGAGTTAAGTTAATGCACAATCTCGTACCCATATAGAGAAGACCTACTTTATAGAATTGAGATTCTTTGAGCCAATGCCTCCATTTGAGGTGTGTATGAGGTAAAGAAAAGTCAACCGTATCAGTCGGTGGACAATTAATTAAATGAGAAGGTGTTCTGTTTCTCGGCTTCTCTTTTACAACAAAATGAAAAATGCATGAAAATAAAAATCCGATTCCCAAAATTATAAAAACTATGTTTCTAAAGATAGAGGCGTCCGAAGGTGTGACGTGATCGCCATCTGCATTGTCTTTGCCATCAATTCGAAAGACAATCCAAGTTATAACATATACTGCGATATTGGACCCGACCGTAAACGCATATCTCCAGGCATTTAATTCAACTCTTTCGTTCGAAAATGGAGTCAAATCAGGTATTAATGATAAATGAGATATCTGTACTGAAGCCCAACCGAATTGAAAGACAATAATGAAAGCAGCATAATACACAACTTGCGCGTTTTCATGAGAACTTTCGCATGTTATACATTTGTTAAATAAAAACGGAAAACTAATTAATACACAGATAGTGCCGAATAGATGCCAAGTTTTTCTTCGTCCGTATTTACAGAACCACCAGTCGTGCTCTTTATCTGATTCAATACCTACAAAAGGTGTCGCGATTCCATCAGCGACTTGACCGATGAGTAGTAACGCGCCGGCAACAGTGCTGTGAAAACTATTAACGAAGTGCATGTATACCAATAAATAAGAGAACCAAATGGCAGCGCAAAGATCTGTCAAATATACCACAATTAGTTATTTATTATTTGATAAAATAAAATTCAAACATCTCTCAAATATATTACAATCAAAATATCAATAAAATGTAAAATAAAATTCAATATCAATACCGTTGAGTACATGACCCACACTGAATGCCAATCGTTGACCTAAAGACAAGTAATGCCTATTATCTGATCTTCTAAATAGAATTACTGCCTCTTCTTCTTCTGCCATATTTTTGGTTAATTTAGTGATGCGAACGAGTATAACATATATTGACTAAGTATTATGTGATACGATATGTGGCATATATTTTCTATATTAAGTAATTAAATGACAACTTATCAGTCAATCGATCAGCAAATTATCAAAATAAGTAATAGATATTTCGTGCCTTTAGATTATGATAACGTATTTGTATGAAGTTTGACTAACCTTTGTTTTTTGACAAATATTTGTTTCCAATTCACTTCAATTATTGCACATGAGAACAAAGATTTAATTTAGAAATATCTGAAAACTATTTGTTTATAACCGATAAGCATTCAATTGAATTCAATTATAAAACTAGTTATGCCTTTAGTCTAGTTATAAGTTAACGGATATAATAAATAAAATTGAAATTCTTCCTGTTGCCCCACTAATAAACAATAGCAAAAGAGATTGTATTTTACATTAATTATATTAAGTTTTCATATTTGATGTACTCTCTATTGCATAAATGCATTGCGACATTGTTTTGGTTGAAACTCAAGTTTGTTTCACTCCCACTTCTCTCTTTACTAGATATCTAGATTTCAATGCAACCTAAGCTCATGTATCAAATATTCGCAGCTCTATTCATTTCGATCAACTTTTTTATTTTGCTCATAGTTTTAAAACTCACAAACTTTTTTAAAACTATACAAAAATAATTATTAATCTAATTGTTATTATAAAAAAATCGTGATTTAGTCTTGTTTTCAATTGATCTCAAAACTCGATTAATCTTTTATTAGTTTTTGCTTAACTTATTTGAAACAAATAAAGAGGGCAAGTATTTTTCGGGAGTTAAAAGTGGTCAAGTCAGTCGGGAATCGGGAGCTTAAAAATGTTTATTTTCAATCACTTTATACTTGCATACAATTGTTTTCTTTCCTCAAATGTGTTAAACATTATTAACCATATTTTTGGTGGTTGGATAATCTAAGGAGGGGTCCGGGTGTAAAAATCTCTAAATTCTAGGGGAGTTAAAACTCATCGGATTTAATGGACTATTTTTTCAAAAAAAAAAATTACGAGCAAAAAATATCGTTTGGCCCTCCTCTCAAACATTTTGCTACTTGAGCTAAACCCCCTTTAAAAAGTATTAACGGTTATTCAAAAATTTGTGGTACTCTATAATAATTATTTAATTAATTATTTTCACAATTATTTTTCTTTGATATTTGATAAGGGTGTGAATCACTTCACCGATAAAAAATTTTCTCAGAATAAATTAC
>JAQIWZ010000947.1:0-14561 GCA_034697245.1 Malaconothrus monodactylus
ACAAATTAACCTCATTTTGAAATTTAGAAATGCTTGACTTAACACATATGAAAGCTTATAGGCTTCAAACCAAGAGGAGCACAACATCTTATTCTTTGGAGAAGCGCTACTTTTTCAATGTTTTCAATGTCAATAATTCAAAATTTTAGTCAATATTTACTAAGTTCTCAAAAAATGTCAAGTTTTGTCAGATATATCTGAGAAGATTATTTTCAAAAATTTATTTTTAACTTTTTTTTTAGTTTTTCTATTCAAAAATTAATTGAATTATTTGGAATCAAGATTCTATTCAAAATGAATTAATTCCCAAATATTATCGCGAAAATCAAACAAGTTTGACGACAAAACAAAATCTATTTTTAGTTTTAATAATGCCTAAGTTTGCACAACAGGCTCTCAGCTTAGGAATAATTCTATTATTCGAGTTTAGATATTCAGTCCTTTAATGCATGGATGAAATCTATTTTATGTGAGATTTATGAGAGGGTTTTGTCCAATTAAATGGCTTTAGTATTATATTTGATAAGAGTTTGAGTTTATTAGCACAAATATGAAGTCAACAACAAGACCAATAATGAAAAAATATTAGTCCAAAAGCATTAAGACATTCATAAAAATATATCTCAAATTCTTTCTCAATTCGAAGAGTGTATTTTGCACAGAATTCTTGGAGTCTATTTTGTACAGAATGAAAGCATTATCTTTAGAGTGAATGAGTTTTTTTATAATATGAATATCAAAGTGATTTCGAAAATTTGATGAACCGAAAGAATGAGAATATTTTGATCCAATAATGTAAGAATCGTGTTATACTTTTCATAGCATTCAATAAACTTAGTTTGGAAAATAAATCTTTAGCTATAAATTCTTTATGTCATAGAAGATTAAAAATAAGTTCATATCTTAAATGTTTTTTTTTGATAATATATTTTTTGAACGAAAATTTAAAAATCTAGAAAATACTTTACGAGGAATTTCTAATAAAATGAAAATTTGAAAAGAAGTTTACAATAAATAGATATTGAATAACTTTTATGTTATTTCTACATAACTTGATGAGCATTAGAAGGCACCGAAACTAATATAACAGACTTTTGTTTATTGAGCCGAACAAAAAAGTAATCTTAAAATATTTGTTTAATCAAACTTAAAAAACTAAAATACATCAAAAGATTTCTCAAAGATCTTATCCATGATTATAATAAGTATATTAAAAATACAAATTAATAACATTAGATGTTTCCGACCAGTAAATGAATGAGAAACTAACTTATAGTTTCGGTCAAATACATTGATCTCAAATGATTCGCTTTGAGAAATCTTTTGATGTGTTTAATGTATTTTAGTTTTTTAAGTTTGATTAAACAAATATTTTAAGACTACTTTTTTTTGTACGGCTCAATGAACAAAATTCTGTTATATTAGTTTCGGTGCCTTCTAATGCTCATCAAGTTATGTAGAAATAACATAAGAGTTATTCAATATCTATTTATTGTAACTTCTCTTCAAATTTTCATTTTATTAGAAATTCCTCGTAAAGTATTTTGAGAATCATTTGAGATCAATGTATTTGACCGAAACTATAAGTTAGTCTCTCATTCATTTACTGGTCGGGAACATCTAATGTTATTAATTTGTATTTTTAATCTACTTATTATAATAATTGGTAAGATATATGTAAATATAGGGTCCGAATCCCCTCCTCTCTAAAAAATCCAAAGTTCAAAAAATTGTCTCAGAAAACACAGGAGTTTTTGATCTCCTCAAAAAATCTAAAATACTTCTTTTTGGGTCAAAATTTTTAATGAAATGCACAATTATGATAGATATTTCATGGATTTTATTGATCCAGAAGAATTTTATGATTAATTATTTTAATCAAAATTCGATCTACTGATAAAATCATTCTATTATTCTAAATATTTCTATGCCTTTAAAAAGTTGGGAAAAATTTTGAAGCTTTGAAAAAATGTCTAAAAAATTCAATGAGTTTCGAAAAAAATGGAAAAATTTATGAGATATGGAGGTTTTATCTATGACTGTATTGAATTATATTGAGTGTATTGTATTGTTCTAAATATGAACTGAAGTAAATGAGCAGTTACTTAAATGAAATAAATGTTACATTTTATCACTAAAGCAATAGCAGCTCTGTTGGGACTCATACTAATGGGCTTTCTTCATAATGAGGCTTAACATCAAGTAATTCATTACAATGAAATATTTAAACCAAATCAAACTTAGTTTCACGTCATTTAATAAGTTTGTATATGTATATAACACACGATGACATAACTTATAATCGAATAACGATATCTTTGAAGTCTAAATAAAGTGATGCCAAAAATATATATATATATAGTAACTAACCCTTTGGCAGAAGAAATGCCAAAATATATGAGATGATGAAAAATTATTAAGGCATCCATTCTATTATTATATAGAGTTAGCTCCGGAAATGTGATTAATATATAGCCAAGTCATATGTTCGCTGAATCAGCTCTGCTTTTATATTTCTATCCGTTTATATCATTGACCGCAATAAAGGATGCGAATTAATGAAATGATAGTTCTCTAGTAAAGACCCACACCCGCAGCTGCCAGTCTTCATTAGTTTTACAAGTATTCTTACTTTACTCATAATTAAATCCTATCAATTATGTGCACACTCTTCCCTATCATATTGAAATTCGCCTGAGCTTTCTCTACTATCAATTCTAAAATATGCCATTATTTAGTCTTTACTCAACTAAAAAATATTGAGTGACAAAAAATAGAGATAATCTTTCTGATATTTCTTTCAATTTATTCACTTTTTTTCTTCGTTTTGAATTTAAGTTATTCTTTCGATTTCATTAATCCACAAATTATATAAATGTTCTCATGTTCTCCTAACTTATGACAAACTTTCATTCATTTCTTGCAGCATTCATTCAATTCACTTCTTTCGTGCTCTTTGTCTGTCATTTCTTTTGATTAATTTAAATTATGTAGATTTTTGTAATCCAGAACTTTTCAAACGGAATGAATAGCTAAGAAAAACAAGTTTGCAATTCATTCCTACAGCGAATGAAAGGATAAAAGTTTTCTTTACATAATTCATGATTAAACAAATGACTTATTTAAGAATCTTAAGAAAACACTCACAAAACATCAATCATTCAAAATAAAAAAATTTTCTCATTTTCTAAAGATGACTAAATGTTCAGAAGATATGTGCGATTAATGAAGAAATTTAATCATAAATGTGTTTGAATTTCAAATATAAAAATTTGATTGTATTCAAAGTTGTTTTACTAATAGAAATTCAAGTTTAATTTTCATTTCATTCTTTTTACATGAATAGAATTTCTTATTTATATTCAGAAATGAAATTTTGTAAATGAATTTGACTCTCGAATTCAATTAATTATTAGATTCCTCGCGAACTAACTATCATTTATTCGTAAGGGATTCCAACGTATAATAATTGTGATTAACTTCTAAGATAATAGAAGTGCCATCAAATTATATGCTCGGAGACTGATTGCATACATAGAGGAATAAGTAATATAAGTAATAATGAACAGCTATCAAGAGAAGCACAGATTCACGAAAAGTATGTGTAATTGAAATTCCTCTATTATTTCTACTGTAAAACTAATTCTAGAGGTGCTAAATATATCACATTTTGTTCCACTGTTTTTCTATTATTTTTACGCTTAAAGAATATTTTATTTAAGTCATTATGAATCCCATATTATTATGATTTATGTGTAAAGATGAAAAATTGAACTCTCTTTCGGCTATCTTTTTTCTACCAGAGGTTTTGGTATTTATACGAGAAGAATACCAGAAGAATAGGTATTTTTTAAAAATAAATAAAAAACATAATTCTTCATTTTATTTCTATGTAGACATTGAAATCCAGATAAATCTAATGGCGAAAAGTGGAATAATTTATGTGAGCAATTATTTTGAAACCTAGAATCCAACTAATTATTGTAAAAATAGTAATAAACTCAATTAATTTTAAAATATAATTAAATGCAAAATTCTGAATTTCCCTCAATTCACAATTTCACATGATATTAATTAAATGAAAACATGTTTGTATTGGAGGATAAAATTGATTTAATGCATAATCTACTTAATGAATTGAATAAAGTTTTATAGTGTCTTTGCATGTTTTGTTTGTTCTCTAAAACAAGCACAATATGTTTATGACATATTCTGATAAACTAATGGCTTGAAAAATAAGAATAATAGTTATCAAGATTAAAATGATAAAACTATGGTTAAAATTTAATGAAAGTTATAATTTATGATTTTCAATATTAAAATGAAGTCAATTGAGATGAATCAAAATGCTTTTAATTATAATTATAAGTAATTAATATTAGAGCTCATATCATGGAAAATAATTCAAGTAAATTAAATGATTTAATTTTATAATTTAATTTATTTCGAATTATAAGTAAGGGTAATTCGACCGAAACTCGACCAAAATTACTGTATAGACTATAAGTATTTCATGAAAAAAGCAACAAATGAGTCGTTTAACTAAAATTCCCTTCACATAAGTTAAGAGAAAGATAAGTAAATAGTTTTTAATAAAATATATTGAAACACATATATTATAAATTTAGAGAAAGAATATAAGAATTTTCAGTAACATAAGAAACGATGCTTTCACACAAAATTAAGCAGACATGAGCTCTTTTATGCGAGATTCTAAGATTGTGTAATACATTCTAAGATAGGCTTATTTTGCAATTCTATACTAAACTTTTAGAATCTTTGCGTTGCCAACTTTTCTTAAAAAACTCTTTTTAAGGCTTTTATTTAGAGATGCGAAGTATTAAACATGCCTTAGAGAACAAAATTTGCAGAATCGAGAATCAAAGTGCCGAAAGGAATGCAAATTTTAAATGAACTTCTTCTTTAACGTGCAACAAATGCATTGCTTGAGTTACAAGCTTTACATAATAACAACTACTATTTCAATGTATTTTCAAATTTTTGTCATCCACTCAAATGCAAAAGCAGTTCTACCAAATTGTTAAACACAATGAGAGACAAGTAATTCTAACAAATTTGCATAATTTCCAATTATGTCAATATTAGAATTAATTCACTCAGTGTTGAAGTTTCTGAACTAAGTTTCTTAATATAAATTTGGGATACAAATTGATTTTAAAATGTTTAGACATAACTTTATGCCTCAAAGAATTTGTGATTACTTTTTTAATTGAAGAATAATTCTCTTCGCAAACATTAAGCTCTAAATTGTTGGTTGACAAGAATTTTATGAATTTTCATAATCAAAACTGGGATTTATATTTTCTTTGTGCAATATTTTGAAGTTTTATTCACTTTTTGTAAACCTATAACTTCAACACAAAGGCCTGTTATATAGTTTTGATATTCAGAATGAAAATCTTCAATAAAGGAAATGACTTCAAATATAAAGTCAGTTTCAAAAGCGGTTCAATGAAAGCTTCTGTATATTAAGTAAATTTAAAATACTTTCAAAAGATAGGCTAAGATTTTATCCCTAATTCTATTTAAAATGAAGAATAAAAAAATACTTTCTTTAGGGTTCGCATTGCTTTATATAAATTGTTGACTTGAATTCCTATTGAAAGTACAAAATTGGAGAAAATAAAAGATTTAAACTTCAATCTAAAAAAGGTATACTTGTATTTACTGACATGAGTGGGTTTGAGACTTGGGGACTAACAAATACTTATTGATGTTTCTCTTTTTGGTTCATGTAATCGAAACCCATGCTAAATATATTCAACATTTATTATCCTTTTTAGAGTCTATTTTGTTTATCAAATCAATGAATGAAACATTGAAAAGAAACACAAATTTTAAACTTTATATTCTTATGAATTGCTGCAATTTAGAGAAATAGTTGAGCCGAAATTGAGAGAAATTGTTTCAACCATTTCGACTTTACACTCGAAAGACTTTTCTTTCAAAGTAAAATTTTAATCCTCTTTCACTTTGAAGTATTTCTTATTATTATTGCTAAAAACAAGTTCATATTTAAAATTGTTTTGAAACTCTTAATTGGAAACTTTAAGGTCGAAAAAATGTTTTTCATATCTACCGAACTTTCTATAAATAAAACTATGAATAAAATAATCGATCACAATATTTAACTTAAAAATTATTATCTAAAACTTTTACAAAATTCCAGCCATTTATCAATGATTCATGAATTTCTTTACATTAAAATAAATATCTAATTTTTTTCAAAGCCACAAAAAGTTATCCTTATATTGATTCGGTAATCAATAAACGTGTCGGAAATATCTAATAATTCTCTAGAAACAATGATTCTCTTGGCAACAGATTTATCATTTGTTATTGTGTTATGTAATGAAATAAATCCATTCAATTTAGAGAAAATTTCAATTCAATGTTTGTTTTCACGTAGATTTTTATTCATATATTTTTTGCAAAGTTATGCAATCGATTGTGAAATCAAGTCTAGACTCATGACTACAAATATAGATATTATAAAATCTATTTTAAAAAGAAATGATACACAAGTTTATAACTTAATTCTTGATTTTGTTATTTTTTCTACAAGAATATTATCGCACATGACTTGTTTCTATTTGCACACTGGATGTAGTGATGACTTTACGGTGTAGTGAAGAGTCTTCACGATAGAAGAATTGCATTTGTAGAAAAACTAACGCTTGTCTGAAAACATTAACTGCAAACAAACTTACTTTCCAAGTATTTTGTTATTACACGGAGTAGTGATTTTGTGGGACAAAAGGAAATTCGATGACAGATGTTAGCCTTCACGAAGATTATAGAACTAAATCTCATGTTTTGTCGCTCAAACTTTATTATAAGTAATAAATAGTTTATTTTTCAAAAAATAAATTTCTTAAGTATTTTTCTTTTTGTAAATCAACTGAATGGAAAAAATGACTAAAAATGTTCAAATAGTATTGTTTGTAAAGTCAGGTTTTGTAAGAGTCAAGAGTGAGATTTAGACTTTAAGACCTTCAAGAGTAATGAATTAGAAGGAATGAGTCGAAAGCCATGTTATTTCCACTCAATACGATTAGATAAGATCTAAGCTATAAGTCTTGACAACTCATTTATTTGAATACTATTTATATTGTTTATAAACTAATTTGAACTTTAGGAAAACCCTTCAAATAAATCAAAAGAATCGAAATAATGTAATTTTAAACTAAGAAAAGTTTGCATTAAATCTTATTAGAATTTTAAAGTGAGATAATTTGTAAAATGAAAGTTTAATTTTTAACGATGCATATATCGAACAAATTCATATTCAATAAAGAATATTAATTCACACGAATTCAAATTCTCTGAATACCTCCCATTCTTATATTATTCAGATATTGTTCAATACATTCATTTTCGTGGAATTCATTAAACATAATAGTCTTCAATATTTGTCAATTAAATTAATTCACTAGTGAAAAAGTACTATCTTTTTTATAAGGACTACTACTTTATGAAATATTTATGCATTAAAAAAGAAGTTTATTAGAAAAATAATTACTAGACAGATATGAAGTCAGGCACTAATACTGACTTTTGTGCACTATAGACAACACCTCAAATTGAGTCTTAATTAAATTATACGGAAATGCATTAGCCTTAATAAAAGTTATGACTTCGGTTATAATTACTGTCAAAGAGTGTGAGAGGAGTTGTGTTTGACATTAAATTGTCTCAAAATAAGTATGCCTTCAATTCCACACAATAATTAGGTTTAGAACATTGTCTTTCCATAGATTACTTTCCAAATGGGTTGAGTTCGCGTTCCAATCATTTTGTCTCCAATAAAATTTTTTTAATTAAAAATTCTTAATTAAAAAAGTTTTTCGACTTAAAAACTAATTACTTTATTTACAAATTGCAAATGAACTACGCGTTCAACATATCATTACTGATGTAAACAATTCATTTTAATAAGACATTAAGTTATAAAACAGAATAACTTGAATATTTTGATTGAAACAGAATATTTAACAGATTTAAACCGACAGAGCAATAGAAGTGCTATTGTTTCGAATTCAAAAAACCGTATCTTCTATTTGATGGATAAAAGAAATCGAATGACCGACACAACAAAGCCGCAGATGGTTCTTAGCACAGCTATTCTGGTCTCGAAACATTTATATCTAAGAATGTGTTACTTTTACTTGTTTTTATTGAACGATTACTCAATAAATTTAGTTGTATGTGAGAGCACCTGCTCTCCAACTTTGCTAACTCTACAAATTATTAAATGGGTGTCGATCTCATCATTCACTTCAATATCTTATAAAATGGTTTCAATTCCTTTCGATCAACACTAAATCTTTAGCTATCAATTTCGACAAAGATTTCATTTTCAACAAACATTTCTTTTTCAACATTACTTGCATTTGGTCTCAAAAATAGAACAATTGATTCTTTTATCGGTTATAAATATTGAATTAGTTTCGCATCGATTTATCTCTTTTTTTCTGAATCGCATTTCTGTTACGAAAAGACTGATAAGAATAAAGCTGTCCATAAAATATCTTATCGCAGATATGATTAATTTGAGAGAAATTTCAGATAATTAGAGAATAAATTGCATGATAGACAGCACTTTCACCTGAAATCATTGCAGTTTATTCAATATTTGATTAGATAAGATATATTAACTCTAATGAAAGGGTAGGTCCACAACATTATTATAGAACTAATGAAAAGAATAGGAAATGTGTTTCTATGTGAGACTTATTAAACATGCAAAGAATAGTTTGGGTTACTTTGTTAGTCACGATAAATCACAATTTAGTTTTATCGTCAATTATCTGTCAAAATCAATCAATAAAAGAAATTCAAATTTATGAGAAAAAGTTGAGAAAAAATGTTTAGTTAAAAACTATAGACACATAAAAAGAAAGTAAAGAAATTCTAGAATAAGATGACTCGAAAACCAATTTACAATACAATGGTTGGTATAAATCTTGGATAGAGAACATAAAAAGAGAGAATAAAAAGTTCGTACTATAATCAATGCCAAACTTGTCTTTCTCTAGCCGTTAGCCCTAAATTAGTTGATGCATACAATTGAGACTTTTTGATCATAAGAAAAGACTGCATTACTGCAGACATCAGGTTTAATGTTCATTATCTTCTAAGTGTTCTCGAGATTGAGAAACGCCCTGTTTATGTTAGGAAATCAAAATGAAGACAACACTATACCCATTATTCTTAGTTGACTAAAAGGTAAGTATAGACTTTCGTTTCCATTCAACATATATATTGCTATCATTAAACAGTGAACGATGAAAATTGGTTTAAGAACTAAATTATCGCAAAATACTATTATAGATTAATGAGACCAATCTATTTTATGTTACGTTTTGACAGATTTGCAGGCGTTGTTTGATCTATGATTTTCTTATTCAATCCATTCTAAACATTCACTTTATTAGATATTAATAAATTAAATTTGTTCAACAAAGTTATCGATCAATAGCTAAAAATATATCATTTTAGTTATCTTCACATAAAGGAAGGATATAATGGTTGCAAATTTTGCCTTTATTTCAATGAATAGCATTTTTATATTAAGATAAGGTCTGATTCGCAACAATACTTCAATACTTCTTGTATTGAAATAAAACCAATTCCTATTACCAGTAAAAATATTTTTCTAATCAAATTAATTCTATTGATTCTCAGATAAGATCTGTTTTCGTTTATCGCTTTGGGAAATCATATAATTGTTTATTTCATTTAACTTTTATTTCTATCAGACCTTTGGTGGATATAAAAAAAGTTTTTTTCTGAATCAAAGAATTCAACAAAAAACTTAATCGATTTTTTTGATTAATAATGAATTAAATAAATTATTTATTTGAAGGCAAAATGTTTTTCTGTTCAATATTCAACTTGTATTTTAGACTTCAATTTAACAAATATAAAGAGTTGTTTAATTTGAATTAATGACTCGCATAAACTTAATCGACTGAACTGTTTGAATAACAGCGACTTATCCTAAAAAAAGTTTCCGATCAATTAATATTAATCCAAAGCAAAACTTTTTTTTGTGATTTTTTCTCACTCTTTAAGGAAATTTATTTGATTCTAAAGCTTTGCAATTCTATAGAGTCGAAGCAATTTTTAGCGAATCTTCGAATAGTATTTGATTGAATTCACAACAAAAAGAATAGACTGTATTATAATTATAGAAAAGGGAGTAAGAAGTGCTTTATTAAGTCGTTTGATTCCTAGCGCATCTATTTTTTAGTTTTAAAAGTTATCATACTTTCATGATTAGAATAAGGAATGAATCAAATTAGTTATAGTAATGAATTGAATTCAATGATAATTCACAAAATGAATTATGGAATTAAAGCTACGAATGAAATCAAGAATTTGGTCTAATTTAAAGATGAAATTCAATTTTGAATGTCCATCAAAATTGAATCAAATTCGTTCTTTTGCACTGAATTATTCATACAAAACAAAATTCCAACTATTTTTCATTATGTGCAATCAAATTCTTGTTCAATAAAATTCTTATTCTAGTTTTTTTTTATCAAAAATTTTGAATTTATTTATAGAGAAAAGCTCTATATTTGTATAACTTTTATACTATAAATTACTTTCATAATAGCTTTGCATATCTTCATGTTATTTAAAGAATTTGATTACATTAAAAGAGCAGATAATAAACTAAGAGCTATTTCAGCACTAGAGCTTTAACTTTCTATTGTTCTGCTTTTGTAATACCTTTTATAGTTGTTATGCACAACAAATACAAATGCGATTTAGTGAGTGTTCGCCACATCAGCGATATTACAAAATGCATAGAAGGAATGCCACTCTGAGGTGATCTCAAATGCCATTCTTACAAATATAACTAAATGTCATTCCATTTATTTTTGGGAGCAGTCAACCAAATACTTATTATTAAACACTATATTAGATGGAAAAGTAGCGGAACTCTATATATTCAATGATAAAGTACTAAAATCATGGTTTCCTAAAACATTAGTTGCATAATAAACACAAATACAAACTTTTTGACAGCATGTCAACTCATTTCTGGTGTCTTCAAATTTGAATCCCAAGTTCGGTCACATGTTATAAGAAATTTTGTTACATGAATGTTGTGAATGAATAATGCAATTCGATTCGTGTTCATTTTGAAGGGACAATGCATCACAAATTGCTCATTTGAGTGTCATATTGCAGCAGTTGAGAGCATAAGGGAATCGTGTAATATCCGTAACTGTGCTTCACTTCTGTGCTTCACTTCTGTGCTACTCTTCTGTGCTTCTCTTCTGTGCTTCTCCAGAATTGGTGCTCTTATGTGCTGCACAATTCCTTTGGGAATTTGTAACTACTATTCTCTTGAATTGCACCTCTAAAAAAGCACACAAAAAATTGCGAAAACTCAAATGCACTCAAAAACTCTTTGCACGTATTATTTGCCACATTTTGCTACTGTTAAGCTTTTGTTGCATTAAATTGAGTAACTCATAAGAGAGATGTGAAAAATAGTTGTTAAATGAATTTTTGAGCATTGGTTATGAGTTGGCTTTGCTTTTAGTTTATCCGTTAACTCTTTTCTGAAGAAGACAGCGTTGAAATGATGCACATATTTTTGTGACAACTTTATATTACATTATAATTTTAATGCATTGCGTTTACACAATCGCCTAACAATTTATTTTGCTTTCATGCCAACTGTTTCGCACAAACTATACTAGTCTTGGATATGATTCATGTCATTACATATACTGAATAATGCTCACGGCATCTCTTTTACCAAATATTCTTTGTCAACAATTTGATGGCATGTATTGAGATATAGCTATGCATCAAATCTATTGATAAATACTTTCTTCTCGATTAAGTCACTACTGATTTCATTTGATTATTTGCCAACTATTTCGTGCCGTAATTCAATTAGTATTTCGTCTATTTCTATTCTGTCTTTTGGGATTTTTTTGTTGTTGATTATAATTAGTTATTATCTCAGGATTTTTTTTTCTAACATTTTTGATTATATCAAATGTGATTAGTTTTTGAATGTTTAATAAGCAAAAGAAAATGTCATTAAATATTTATGATTAGAATATCTAGTATTTAATCCCTTTATACTCAATATAATATAGTATTTGATTAATACCTCGTATAATATAAAAATACTAATCCATAAATCTTGAGAGAGCTTTTATGAATTCAAATTCATTAAATGTTTTACTACTAATGCAATGCGAGCATTAACATAAAACTGGCATAAAATTCACACAAAAGTCCCCTTAAAAGCCTCTATCGCGCAACTAAATTAAGGCTCGTTTTGGTTACAGGAAAAGCAAAATTAATAGTAACTCAAAAAATAAACTTTAAGTTTAACATATCTTGTATTACTTTTTGACGACTCGATCGATTCATTACTTGTTTTGGAAAAAAATATTTGCTATCCATATGTTCCTCAATGTTGAATAAACCCGATTCTCACTATCAAACAAAACCACATATCTTTTCAGTTGTCAGGTTTTATGTGACACTTCATGTATGCATGAGTTTGAATGAATAGCACGCATAACGTTAGTTACATTTTAGCTCCAAAAGGAAGTCACTTTAATGGCTCTTTCAAAAAAATATGTCAAAAATGCTTTTAGTTTGATCTGAATGCATAAGTTTATTAAATTCACTAAATAGTAATATTTTCTCTATAAAAGTCCTAAAAATTTCATCTCATTTAATACTTGTGCAGTACAGGTATTTTGAATACATTCCATTTTTTGAATTTAAAGTTGAGAAATAATAATTGAAAACCTTATTTTAGCTCTTTTTTCATTCCTGTAATTGAAAAAAAAATGAAAACTCAGTGCGATATCAAATACATATCTGTAAACTTGAATAATACTCTTCTGCATACGAGTGTTGTCGCATCGCAAATAACAAATATCAATATGGTTTCGAAAATATATACCCTCCTTATGTCACGCTATACTTTTTTGCACAAAATAAACTACTCGTGAATATAATATGCATTTTGTTGAAATGGGAAAAAAATGAAAATCGAGTTTATTAGACAACATAGATTTATTTCAAAATCCACAAATATCAAAGTATAAGTTAGAGGTTAGGGCTCAATGGCTTTGCAACACGAATGAATTTTTTTTCATGGATTTATTTTCGAGATGATTCTCATAAATCAATATTTTCTATCTTTTACGTGTCTTTCTATTTGTGTAATGAGTGCAAGAATTGCAGTAATGAAGTTCTTGAATTTGACTTAAGAATGAGCTTAACTTTTTATCCCAATCCATATTAATGTAAGGAATTTGGAATCAAATTCAATAAGGGTTTCATTGGTTTCGACTTTTAATCTAAACTGATGTTCACTATTGAGCAATGGGTTTGAAAGCAATCCAACTTAAATCCAGTAGTGGTCTTGAGTTAGTCCTTCGTTGACATGTCTCGTTTATGGACCGGTGGTCATCAGAATGATGCAGCCATAAAATGCATCATTTCCTCCGATTATATAACATACCATTGAAAAAGATAACAAATAAATCCTCTTTCATAATGGAAACGAGTCGTGATGAGATCCCATTTTTCTAAATATTATTCACTACTTTAATGGTGAAGAGAAAAATTTTTTAAACACTCGCTCTTTCCTTTTAAACTCCCTGGAGTTTTATTGTAACGTATGATATTATGATGTGATGGAACATACTTTTAGTACGTGAGAGACTCTGTCTATGTGTAAGTTTATGAGAGTTAGTATATGAGAGTTAGTATATGAGAGTTAGTCTATGTATGTATGTGTCTGTCTGTGTGTGTGTGTGTTGGCAACCAATAAGAGAGAAAACGAGGGATGCGAGAAAGGATGTGATATAAGATTTCTGACAATCTTCGCACTCGCGCTAATGCCCAGAGCTGTGGTGAAAAATTGGCAAACGCGAAACGACTTCATTTTTCATCATCATCTTTGGAACGCGTTATTCCCTGCGGTAATCTAACATAAGCCAATGCACAATGTCTAATGTTTCTCTACTGATACAGTACGAACTCTACACATTGTGAAGAGAGTAATCATACCTACACTTCACTTCTATAAGAATACTCTTTTACTAATGTTTTGCTTTTGTAAACTTATTATATAAATAAATGACAATATGTATCAATAATACGACATTGAATGGTTCAAAAATCAATGCTATAAAAGCTCAGAAATAATAGGATTTTTGAAATGAGATTTTGATATCTAGAATAAAAAGTATAAACGCATTACTATTCATATAAATAAAGAGATTTCACTGTATCTAAAGCTTTATAGAAGACATTTTACTCTTTTGTAGCTAAACTGTTCGCCATCAAAGAGGTCAAGCCTCAAAGCAATATTTTTACTGAAAAATCGCTGTTCTTATCATTTTTGTCAACTTTATTAAATAAACTTTTACACCATTATATCTCCAACATGAAGTTATTTTACTATTCATTTACTATTCATTGCTACAACATGAATACTAAATTTGATCCATTATTATGATTCCTATTTTACAATACAA
>JAQIWZ010000948.1:0-14552 GCA_034697245.1 Malaconothrus monodactylus
ATTGATATCAAATATATTTTTATGATTTTTTTAAGACCAAAATTTAATGACATTTAATAAATGATGTAAAATATACTTTTATGATTTTTAAAAAACCAATTTGATAGAAGCGGCCAAAAAAGAGTTGATAAATAGGTTGAATTAGATAAAAAAGATGAGAGAAATCGATTTGAAAAGTTATCGTATTGTATGGGAAATAAGGCTCATTAGTAAAGATGTTTGAATTTACATAATTGCGTTTAACGCTTATTAAGGCTTTAGCCCTTAACAGAAAACTCACACACAATTTCTCGCATTCATTCAATTTATAATTTAAATACTCTTCCGTTTAATGCTTGAATCCATAACTAATTTTTGGCTTTTGTTTTAAGAAATTATTATTAAAGCGAGTATTCATTCATAGTATTCATATTCGTGTTTAATTTTATTGACTGTAAAAATACAAAAGCCTTAAACCATAAAAGTTTGATTAGTGTCTCATTTTTCACATCTTTATTCGTCTGATTGCACACAAACATTAAAACATATAATTTTGTTACCAGTCTTACAATAAATTGAATTAATAATTATTCCCTCTTTTGTTAATTTGGATGAATTGATGGCTTTCTTAACCGTTAAACTCCTGTAAATAATTGAAAAGCTGTCCTTTTTTAGAGATAAAAGAACTTCAATATATCTTTTTTTATGGACGTATTGTAATATTTTTTCATGAGGTTTAGGGAAGTGGTGTTTTAAGTGTTTTCGATTGTCTGTTAATGAGATTGTATGCCAACTATTATAATGGAGAGCAGTCGAGAAGAGCATAAAAGAGATTCACTTATTTTCTGTCGCTTTCTTTGCATACTATGAAGAATAGGTCCAAAATTCTCTTTCAGTTTATATTGTAGTCAAATAAATAATTTTTTAGTGACAAAGCGTTGATGCGAAATGATATGCATTTATAAATTATCAAACATTTTTCAATTTAGTCATCAAACCATTCCAAACATATGTGTTGAATATTCAGTTATGACTCTAAAAAAGTAGTTCAAAGAATATTTTTTATTGTGCCCTAACTTTGAATTTATCACTGATTCTGTAAAGTTTTTGTTGGTTTCTTCTGGTAGAGAATCGGCGATAAAGTATTGTTCATTTAACACAATAAAGTTGACGTAAAGCTAACTGTTTAATGGGGCAAAAATATTTTTTTGATGCCCAGAAGTGCTCCTCTCCTATTGCTTTTGTATTTATTTGTGACGGAGAAAAGTTTTATATTAATTAATAATCTGAAAATCGATCATTTCTTCATTATTAATATTTAAATATTTGCAATAGTTATCAATAAATTATTTTACTCATGGCTTGAGAACATTCAATATTTGAGTTTCTTGTGAAGCAAAATATGTTGTGATGACCGGCCTTTTTGATGATAAGGACTTGCATATCAAATGTTAACTCTCTTTAGAAATGAATGCATTTGTATAACAATAGTTTGTAAATTCAAAATTCCTAATCCGATAATCATTCAAATAAATCTTCATTTATTGATAGATTTAAATCAATTGGTGGTAAATAAGTAGCAAAGATCGAGTATCATTTAAATTAAAGCCACACCCTTTCAGATTATTAATAGTTATTTTAATTAATAAAGTTATTCTTAAATTGTTATCAGAGTTTAGAATTTGTTATAAAAATCCTTAATTGAATGATCTTTCATTTTGATCTTTCATTTTTCACTGAGTAGTGACAGCTTTGGCACCTCTTTTATTACATTTAACGTTTATAATTATTACATTTCTTGTGTCAATAGTGAACAGTTCTGTGATTTCAAAATTAAAGAAACTCTTATAGAGACCCTTTCGCTTATTTATTATTACAGCTTTTAGTTATAAATAAAAATAATTAAATATAAATTTGTTTGTTTTGAATTAAAAATAATTGACTTTTTTTTACGACTGAATGTAGAACTAAACATTCAAATTGAATATACTGTTAAAAGTTGATCACATGTCCAAATATGGTATTTTTCATTTTAGTATTTCTCTAATTTGCTTCTTTCTAACAAATCGATATTCAAAAAATGCAATATTAAACATTACGCATATAAGAAAATTTAAGGTTTTCCTTCTATTGAACCATTTCCTACTGTATGTATGTTTACTGCGGATCAAAGACCTTATTTTTGCTGCGGATAATAGAAAAATATGATGAAATCAAACCTCAAAGAATTTAAATGTTTGTTTAGTATTTTAGTGTTTATTGTTTATGATTAACAATAATAACTATTAAATTACTTTGTTTTTTAATTAAAAATTTTAAAAATTGAATTGAAATTATTGTTTTAATAAATATAAATATTATATAAATAGTGAAATATTATAAACTCCGGAAATTTCATAATGAAGTCTATTTTAATAAAGTTTATTTTTAATGATAAGTCTCATAAAATGTGAGATCCTATCAGTAAAAAGTCAAAGCACTTGAACAAAATTGAGAATTTATTTTTGAATATCAGCCAAATGTTATTAATCATACGATCACTTCAGAGCTCATATAGCTTTGAACTTATGAAAAGTGCAAATAATATCATAGAATATTGAAAATTTAAAAGTTTTATGTTTTTTCAAATTGAAAGTTTGCCCTCTTTTCTAATAAAGTTTTCCTTCAAATTGTAATATTTCTTCTGCTAATGCTTTCATTTATATCAATAAAAAAAAGTCTCGATTTCTGTTTTCAAGTAAATAAATCGTATGTCATTTATCTGTTAATTGGATTAAATTGTTTTATTATTTGGATAAACTTTTTTGAATTTGCTCTTCAATTATTCATTATATGATTTGTGCTTTCTTTTGGTCTTCACAATTGAGGTGATGTTGCTTTGAATAAATAATATAAGATTCTTAAGATTCACTTTACTCTTCTATTAAAATACATTATTTATACCATTTTTTCTCAATATTGTGTTCGAATTTATGCTAAAACTTCAGTGATATTTAATTTAAAAGAAGTGATAATATCGAAGATATTTTTCTTTCTTGAGGGAAGAATTTTTCAGTAGAGTAATTGTCACTTTGAGGAGAAGCGCTTTTCTGAATCTCATTGTGAGGCCCATTAACTTTTTGAGATATATTTTGGCCGCACATAACTTAAACCAAACGTTTCGACTTTAAATTTGAATCACGAGTCGTGCCATCACTAGAATATTATCTTTGAAATATTTGGGAATACTTTTCTATTGTTACTTTTTAGAAATGAAAAATAAAATACAAGTCAGGCATTAATGAACAAACAGTTTAGTTTTCTGATATCGAATTTTCTGCACTGCTTTAATATAAAAGAAAAATATGAAGAAACGCTTTCCTTCATAAAAGAACTTCCCGTTTCATTCATTTCGGATCAATTTTTTCGTTTTTTTCCTTAAGTATTCCATTTTGCGAAAAATAAGTTTTTTTGTCAATATTATTTAAATTTGCGTAATTTTCTTTCCAATTTCAAACCAAACCTTTCGTGATATGTTTTGATTTTTTTTTTTTGAAAATATTTTGGTTTCACGAAAATATTTTGTAATAATCTCAACAAATTTCAAGAAACTGAAAAACAGGTCTTCAAATTTTTGTAATTCAAAACACTTTTGATAGCGATTTGATTTGGGATTACATTTAATTGAATTAAAATTACAAGTCGTCATCAGATTTCGATACCTCTGGATATTTAAGTATAACTAAGTTCTACCTATACTTTAACTCCAAAATGATCGAACTCTATTTGGACCCGAATTTCCTTCAGATTTGTTTCCGGGGATGAAGTATGAAATGATAGACTTTTTTCGAATATGAAGTATTATTAAATTTATTTGAAGGCATAAACGCCATCACAATTCGAAGATTATTGAGTTCAAGTTTGTAATCATTTTCTGAGAAAACTGTTATTATTGAGAAGAAATACTGTGATGTCTCTATTCTTTTTTTTTCCTTTCTTAAGAGAACTTTTTCATTAAAAGTTTGTGTAAAACTAATTTCTTTTCATATAATTTTTTATGAAAGGCAACTTATAATTGAATTTCATCCTTTCAGTTATGCCTTCCTTTTAAATTTTAAATTATTGAAAGATTTGATTTGCAATTCTTCTCTAAATTTTGTATATATTTTCTGTTTAGAGGCATAAAAACCTCACTTTATTGATTAAAAAACTTTGTTGCTATTGGATTTCATCAAATGATCTATAAATAATGAAAATTTTCTGTTTTAAAAGAATTTTTATTAATAGTATTCTATCATTTTTTATCAATTATTAATGACCCAACTCTTGAGTTCAATTCTATTGATCGCATTGACAATGATTGTGGCAGTGGTGTGACTGAAGCGAGTTTGATAAGACTGTTATATATTTAACTTATCCATAAGCTATCGTCTTAGGATTGCTATTGAATACAAATGCTGTGAACAGATTTTTTTTTTTTTTTTTGCAAACTTTAATTTTTTTATTGAGCGCAACGGCTGTCGACTTATAGACTCTTCAACATATAGTTCAAAAGTTATCTTAAGAGGATATAAGTTAGTGATTCACTTGTGTGTAATCTTAGCTTTTTGTAATTTCTTTTGCACTTTGAGGGAAATTTTCTGGTTTTAACTAACATTAATTCTCGTTTTTTTGTTCACTGAAATTATATTCACATTTTAGTCCAACCAAAAGCTGTTAATCTTTCAAATTTTAATATTTAACTCACGACTAACTTTATTTCGTTTAATTATTCCAAATAATAGGACATTCAACTCAAACTGATAAAAGTATTATAATATTTATATAAATTTTTTTAGAAACTCAGAGTTTTATTTCATTATTACAATTTTGAGCATTTTATTGAAGAAATCGATTTCTAATCTAATTAACAAAATTAGTCTAATCTTCTTATAGATTAATTATTTTGTGCGAATCAATCGATTCAACTGTTGGATTATTGATTATTTGGTTAACCAATACTGTTAGCCATACTAAAGATCAATAATCTTCTGAATCTTTTTACCAATCATTTGTACTGAGGGTTTATTAATATAATTCTTATCAACAATTTTAGTTTCAGAAAAGATTTAATATAAGATATTAGTTCCTCATCGCTTCATTTCACTTCAATGCGTGACATGAAAGTAAGATATATAGCTTACATTCAATCCTTGTGTGAGTTTCAAATTGTCTAAATGTGAATATATTCAAAACTATTCTATTTGACTTATGGCTCAAAAGAGACCCTAAGGTTTCCAATAGTTTCCAATAGTTTTCATTCACAATTTGATTGAGACTAATGTTTATTTAGTAAAGACATAAACGCTTGTGTTTTCAGTGATTTTCGCATTATTTACAAAGTATATCAAACAAGAAGTGTTTAAAGCAAAAAAACACTTTTCAGCAAATCATTCCTATAAATGGTTATCAAATCAATACTAATAAATTTTTAGGTGTAGCGAATGGTCGTTTACATATATAGTAAACTGAAGTTTAAGTGCAAAAATAGGTTAAGTTCAAAAACTGTGCACTTCATAAAAGTATTACAATTGATTCCCTTATTATTTTTCATTGATTTTAAATATTATAAACTCTAATGTCTTAACACTAATTTTCGAGAAGTCTTACAATCAATTAGAATTAATTGAATGATTGAGTTTCACTTCATTCAAAAGTTAGTTTTTATTCTTATGTTAGTTTTTTTAAAACTTTTTCCTTTAACCAATTAAGACGTTTTGATAATTAAGATATGAAAATCTGAATTGGTTTTGACATCAATTCAAGGCTTAGTTATTCTTTTTAAGTTTCTTCGTTCTATTTCACGCTATTTTAAAACAATTAGTTTTTTACTTTTTCTTTTTTAGGTTCTATTTGAATACCTCTTACTTTTAATTGAATTATTTTTGAATAGCTTTTGTAATGATTTTTTTAATAACTATTATTATTTTTGTTGTTCTATTTCAGTGTTACAAATAAATGTTATCGATTACCATAAAATCAGCTAAAAATCAATTATGCAGAAGGAAATTGAAAACATGGGAATTAGTTTTGTGCTAATATTGAGAACTATTTCAGTTTTGACACTGATTTCTAGAGGCGTAATATGAGAAATAAGCCTAATTTAATAAAAGACACTAAATTGTAAATAGTAGTGCATCTCATATTTTATTAGTTATCAATATTTATGTTCTACTGTTGTATTTATTGAGATAATATACTCGAAGAGCACATCTGTAATCCTGGCCGCTTTCGAAACCACCTCTAATAACGAGTCATTTTGGACGCTCAAAATGGCCCGAAAGACAGAGGCATCTCATCAAAAATGTTTTAATATAGCAGTTGTCGGCCTATCGGGCACTGAGAAAGAGAAAGGATGTATGGGAGTCGGAAAGTCATGCCTTTGTAATCGTTTCATTCGTCCGTTAGCTGATGACTATAATGCGGATCATATATCAGTCTTAAGTCAAACTGATTTTAGTGGTCGTATTATTAATAATGAGCATTGGCTATATTGGGGCGAGACCTACAAAACATCGGATGAAGGCATCGAAATGGCGTTCAGTATTATCGAACAAACAGAATTCATTGATGACGCCTGCTTTCAGCCGTTCAAAAGTGGCAAAACAGATCCCTATTACAAAAGATGTGCCGCAACCAGACTTTCATCAGCCGAGAAAATGATGTATATCTGCAAAAATCAATTGGGTATTGAAAAAGAATACGAACAAAAATATTTGAATGACGGCCGCTTTTGTGTTGATGGCTTTGTTTGTGTTTTTGATGTCAGTGAAGTTCAGGGCAGAAGTATTGATAAACAGGTGGAATTGACTGCTCTTATACTTAACAGTTTAATTAAGACAAAGAAACCAATAGTTTTGGCGACCACTAAACACGACGAAGTGAATGAACTTTATTTAAAAGAAGCTGAAAAATTAGTCAATAGGAAAGAGTACAAAGGATTGATACCATTTGTTGAGACTTCAGCTCACGATAATGTCAACGTTGACTTAGCTTTCCTTTCTTGCGCTCAACTCATTGATAGAAGTAAAGGAAAGTCTAAAATGGTTTCGTTCGTTGAATCGTCGCGTAATAAAAGGGATGAGTTGGAAAATGCTAACGACGCATACCTTTCTCTAATACGATCACAAATTACTGATTATAGAACTTTATGGAATAGCACTTACAAGAAGTTGTCACAAAGTCAAGACTTTTTGCATTATTGTGATTTGTTTGGTCAGGACTCGGCCCACTTGACATTCAAACGTCACATCAAAAAATTAAAAGAGGATTATTTGTGCAGAAAAATGCAAATGTATTTAAGAGTTTTGCCCGAAGTCTTGAGCGAATTATTGCCTGATCTCGAAACTATTGGTGACGAAACCGATTGGAATACTATCAAAGATAGACTCAGATCTCTTCCTGACTTTGATCAATACTTCATTGACTCTCCGGACCAAACCTGGCAGGAGATTGACTTTGAAGATAGTTCTGAAACACGAATTCCTTTTGATCTGTTGGACACTCCAGAAGCTGAACAAGTTTTTATCGAACATAAAGTAGGTCTCGAAACAGGAGAACGTCAGAGAGAAATGAGACACCAATTCAAACAATTATTACAAGAGACGGGTTATGTCACTCCAGGAAAGTCTTTGAGTGAAGTTCGTGTTTTATTTATGGGCAGAGAGTGTTATGAATCTCTGAGTGAACAGGACGTCATTGAGATATATAACGAACATCAAAAGGAAATCAGTGATTGTGCCAAAATTAATTTCCAAGAATTACTTTTAGAACATTCAAACCTATTCTATCATTTCGCAAGTCTTGGTCCGGGAAGTGTTATTACTCAAGACGATATCGGAAAAATTACTGATGCGTTACAGGAAGACACCAGGTTTCATATCATTCTATTCAACTAATTCTGACGCTTTCTTATCGATCAATATCTTTTCTTTCATTTCTCACTTTCTATAGATATAAAGCATTAGACCGTTTAGATCAAGACAGAACTCTTATGTTATTAAGACATCTTGGATTCATTCACGGACCTATTCGTGAACACTGTCCTGTATTTCCAAATTGTATGGATGTCTTGATTGAAAAATTTAATGCTTTAAGAGCTCGAAGGTATCCATTTGTTATAATAAAATATTTATATTTTAATCGTATATTTAGTTTACAATTTTTTATTCATTTGATTATTTCTTTGTAGGCCTTCATCTGGAACAAGAAATAGTCATTGGTTTTCACAGTCAGACAACAATCATTTAAATTTAGTCCTTTTAGGTTCGGGAGGTTTAAGTGATGAACTCTCGACTGCCATTAAAGTAAATTTTATGATTTTTGGTAATTTTTTATTTTTAAATTCTGTATTTTATCGATTAGAACATTAATGAAACGTTTGAGTTGGAAAAGACTCGCTTTACGTTGGATTTCAGGATAATTGGCGGTGACGTCGATTTACCGCAAAATTCTTTCCGAACGACTGATTTTACTCCAAAGGGCTGTTTTTGCATTTACTCAAATCATCAAACATTAGAATACGTGAGACAAAGCTTAGAGAAAACATTATTATTAGACCTCGAACAAGAAGACGGTTTGCCATTTCATGGACTGCCAATTGTGATCTTATTTGCCGCTAATTCTAATATAAATGAAAAAGATTTATTATTTCTGCGAGAAGAAGGACAAAACCGTGCGAAGAGTCTTCAGTGTCCCTTTTTGGATGTGACCAACTTTGACAGTCATTCTACTGGTCAGCGATTCGATATCGAATGTTTGCGTCAAGCATTACGTGCGCTCATCGAAAGTATCCAAAGACGTGCAGATCTAATACAAATATATCAATCAGTATTGCCCGAACAGGCACTTAATCCGGACATAAGAGTCTTATTGTGTATGTTATGTGGAGACCCTTTCACTTTGGATCAAGTGATGAGTCCTTTTCTGAACCAAAATTGTTTTTATGTGACTTCTTCTCATTCAATAACAATCGAACTATTTATTGGTGAAGCCAAGAGATATGTGGAACTGGTGTTGACCTCCTATCACGGCGCACAAACCTATCGCGACGAACTTCTTCATGGATTTCTATTGTTTTATTCGTGTAAAAGAAAGGCATCTCTCGCGACTTTGACTGCATTTACGGCAAACATTCCGAATACTCCGATTCAAATTGTGGCCGTTTCTGATAGCAGTAATTCTAATATTTATTACTCAAATCATGATTTGAGTCTTCATCTATTATCTGAAGGCAACGCTCTCGCAGACAAACTTCAGGCACATTTCATGACTTCTCAACAAAAGTCTTCTTATTTTATTCCTTTTCTCAATGAAGTGCTTGAAAGAAAGCCTGCAATAGAAAAAGCTTTCGAAATGGATGACTCCGACTATTCCCTTGAAAGGCGTACTCCAATACCACCTCCAGTTCCGTCTCGACAAGAATCATATCATATAAGAAGTGGTTCAGTCGAAGACGGAGCAGATTCTGATGGAATTTACGAGCACTTGCCGGACAAGTCAGGCGATAACGGAGAACTCATCTCTTCCAGTGGTTTTGTTGATGGCCCACATCTCAGTCCTAGTGATGACAGTGAAGTTTATGCCAGTGTTTTCAATAATGAAAATGGTGAACATCTCGTAAAGCCGAGTCAGATCAAGAATAGACGAAGTCTTCAAGCAGGTCAGTCTTTTTAATTATCATTAGTCTTAATATTTCTTTGTCTTTCAATTATTCGAAAATTATTAAATCTTTAATCTTTTCTTTCTTTCCACTGCTTTTTTATGTTGAAAATCAGATCTTTATCGACAATCTTTTCCAAGTACTGAATCTCTAGACAGGCCTCTGTCCAGTCGACGCGGTGGTGATCACACACCACACCCTCCTATACCTCTTCCTCCTAGACGTGATCTATCTTTCGCTCCTCCGCCATATACGCGAACTGTTTCTCCTCCGCCTTCATATATAAGTCATTTTTCTCCTCGACTGCCACCACATCACCGACCAGTGAAACCGCCTTCTAATCATACGAGCGCTGCACCGCATTCTTCTTCCGGTTCACTTTATGCAACCGACAGGCGCCGAATCGCTGCTTATTCAGACGTTAAGTCATTCACTCCTTTTCACTATCATTTTCATTTAAAAAAGTCGAGTAGTTTGAAAACTTCTGGTATTGGGAACGCTTTACCTGGTGTTAGTCTTAGTTCTCATTCCTCACGATTGCCTGAAGACTTAGACGCATCTGACGATGTTTCTGATGATGATGATGAGGACACTGTCTCCTCAGGCCTTAGTGGTAATCAAACCATTACTCGATGTAACTTTTAGTCCACTTCAAAACTTACTCATTTTCTCTTTTCTCCCTTTCAAACATTGTTCATTTTGAAGGATACGGTGCTTATCCACCACCACCCGAACCAGCACCTCCTGACTACCCATCTTCTCGTCTTAAAAAAGCTCCTTCTTTGCCTTCTTCTGGTCGTTTACCTGTTCAACGAACTTTCAATGAGGGTATCTATTATTCATTTTTCCATTTCTTTGTAATACTATTAGACTTTGATTTGCTTTTAATTTAGATTTAACTTATTCTTCATTTTTAAAGTTTAGTTTTGAAATTTATAGTTTATTAGCAATTATTTTGAGTACTAAATTGTAGTTCTTGTTGATCTTTAACTTGAAGTGAATTTATTACTCGAATATTTAATAAGGTTATTAATAGTACTTTTATAGTACAGTATTCCAGATAATGAATGTTTTCTACAAAATCTTAATTAGTTTCGATAAGAAAAGTGTTGTCAGCAATTCATTTATTTTAATTAATTAGCGGCATTATCACAGGTTTCAAATTTGTTTACATTACCTCAATTTGTTATGACTCAAAAAAACGAGTCGATGGACTTTTTCTTAGATGAATGCTTTTTCTTATTAGTTATGTTTTAATCTTTTAAAAAAGTAAAGATTTGTCAAAATCTTAATTTTTTGTTTGATGATAAAACCTTTTTTCTATTTTCTTTATTAAACTCATTTATTATTGTCAAATTTGTTCATCAATTTATAAAAATGAAAAACGAGTCTTAAATATCTATTGAATTTTTATGTGTGTTTTTTTTATCAATAGTTAATTTTCACAACTATTTTAAAAAATCGATTGTTTCAATTCTTTTTATTGTAATGTTTTTAATGATCATTTGTTTGATCTTTTTTATGATAATTTTCTCAAAAAGTTAAACAGCTATTGTTATGATAATTTTTAATAGTTTGCAACTTTAATATACCTGTAATTTTAATATTTAGCTAATCAAATGGGTTTGTGCTTATTTTAATGTCAGTTTCCTGACAAATCAACGCTCTTTTATCTTTTTATTTTGCTGGCCTTTTCTTATTTCATATTGTAATTCTTATGGTTTTTTCCATTCTATGAATATATTGTTGTCGGAGTTTTACTATATTTTCAAAGTGAGTACTTATACCTATAGTTGTATTGAGTTTGTTTGGTTTTTATGTCTTTAGAACCAGCTTAATTATGATTGAAAACATAAATTCATCCTATATTTTGATAGTTTATACTAAACCTTTTTATTTCCCTTAATGCTAAAGATGGAAATTCACAAGAACTGCTTCCAAGCAATTCAGGTGATTTTCATTCACCTGATTATTATTATTGTTATTACTGCAAAGCAATCTTTATTAGAACTTTATTCTCGTCATATGTCGTAATATTGAAACATTTTTTCTTTTATAGGTTGGATGGATAATAGAATCTATGAAAGAGGAAATGAGGAATGGCTCGACAACGATGTATATCACGCATACCCCAGTGGTCATCACAAAATGCCTCCACCAATAAAACCAAAGGTCAGTGAATTTTCGCGTTTTATTTTGTCGATCCAGGTCTTAATCAGATAATATCTTATATTATGTTTTGTTAGTCTTTAAAATGAAATTTGATATACTGTTGAATTTATAAAATATTTTCAATCAATAGCCCGGAAAGTTAAACTTAAAACAATTCGATAACATAACTGATGCTATCGGACGTTTGAATCTCGGTCCACGTCAAGGCTCAACACTGCCAAAGATGGGACTAATGCACGCACCACTCGCCACACCTGAATCTGTTGACTTGCCTGCAGATTATGCACAAGTAAAAGTTAGTTAACATTTCTTTTTTTCAAATAATTTTAAACGATAAATATTTTTAGGACGCTTTATACGGACGCGATCCTCAAGATTATTACGCAATTCTTCAAAACTCTATAAGCGATGGTAAGCATCGCGTGAGACCTAATCGACGTAATAAAGAATCACTTGAAAAAGGTATGAAATATTTGAAAGTTTATGAAATTTCTAAACTCTCATTGATTCACAACTTTCTTAATCCAAAAATTCATGTGTAATAATAGTTGGTTCAGATTCTGACAGTGAATGGAGTTCTCTTGAACGTCGTGAAAGAGACCCTTATAGTCGTGTTAATCGAAAACCAACTCCACATAAAAAAGTGCGCAAAAAGCGCGGTATTCCAGTCGCTCCGCCGCGACTGCCCTCATTCGAAGGCAACTCTATTTTAGTGAATTCGAGTAATTTTAGTAATACCACTAGTAGTTCGAATAGTATCGCCCAAAAGCTCGCTCCCAATACTTCGAGTGATGCTTGTGAGCAGTCAGGTATCAATTCTAATGATTTCAATTTCAATTTGAATGCAATTAGTTATGAAAAATGCATTCTCACCAAAACATGGCTTTCTTTATCCCATTCTAATGCTGCCAATAATAATAAAGTAAGAGGTAATACACCATCAGATGGAAGTGATTTGTCCAATGAAGAAACAGAACTTGTTGAAGGAACTCATCAAATGCTGTCCAAGAATAAACCGAAGCGTTCATTTCATTTACGTCGTCGCGCAAAGCCTCCGACTCAGTCTCATTCAATCCCAGAAACAAATTATGGCGAATCCAATAGTCCTCCTATGAGTTCAGTTGAGGCTAATCATAATAATAGTACCTCATTCTCGATAGACAACGCATGTAAGTCATTATTGATTCGATGTCACCCAAAACACAATCGTTTTGTTTGATTTAACAATTTGCCAAACTATGGAATGTTCGACATCTGCTTTCATTTTTAACATTTTTTTAATTTGATTTAACTTTGATTTGATGAATGATTAATAACAGCCATTAATGGACTTTGCTTTCAATCAATTAATTCGTTATTCGATTAACTTTTCGTTGATTTTTACGCGTTTTTTTGAGTTTCATTAATTTATTATTCTTTGATTAATTAGTAGTTAATAATTAAGTAACTTATGTTTTATTTGAACCTTAATTTTGGGATCAATTATCGTTTCATTGATTTGCTATTAAAACACTTATTCAAATTTAAAATTGACTTTTTTAATCAAAAAAAACTTTATAGTAATAATTGTAATTAATTTTTAAATTTAGCCAAAATGAAAATGGATTCTTCGTTATCTTGCATTCAAGCCGCACAAGAAGACGATTACGATCCAAGAGATGCAACAATTCGTCAATTGGGAAAAGTATTAAAAAGCAAATCGGCCACAATTATCAATGAAAACAACGATAAGTCCAATTCAAGAAAAGAAAGAGATAGAAAGAAAGCGCGTGAAGACGAAAAACTCGAAAAAAGAAGATTAAAAGAAGAAGAGCGACAAAAGAGAATAATCGAGAAAAAGAAGAAAAAACAAAATAAAAATTTAGCTCAAAACGGGCCAACTCTAGAAGATTTTGTGCAATCAGAGGACAAACCAGTTCCGCTTTTTGTTGAGAAATGCATTTTATTCATCGAAGAAGAAGGCCTTGACTCTGAGGGTATATATAGAGTACCCGGAAATAGAGCACACGTTGATTTGTTATTTCAAAAATTCGAAGAAGGTTTCAATTAAGCTTTATTTTGATTCTTTTATTTAAAATAAATTTTAACCAAAATTTATGTCTTTTTTTCAAAAGATCCAAATGTTTCTATAAGAGAATTGGATATACCCGTTAACGCCGTCGCCACTGCTTTGAAAGATTTCTTTTCAAAGCGTTTGCCTCCTTTGATACCATCCGCAATGATGGACGAATTGACTGATTTCTCGGCCTATAATGATAAGAATACCCGTTTAGAAGCTTTTAAAGACTTCTTGAAAAGCCTTCCAATTGTTAATTTTGAAGTCATTAAATTTGTTTTTCAGCATTTTGTCAAGTATTCAATTATTTAATTATTAATTATTTTATTATTAATTGATATTTTAATTACAGAGTGACAGAAAATTGTCGGTTAAATAGTATGGACAGTAAAAATTTGGCTATTTGTTGGTGGCCTACTTTACTTCCATTTGAATTCAATGATATGGTAATGTTTGAACAAATGCGACCTCATCTCGAAGACTTTGTCCAGACAATGATCGATGAGTTCAAGTTCCTGTTTTTCAGCGAAGACAATGTTATTCTCATTGTTTGATAAGCCATCAAATTATGAATAATTAGAATTTAGATAAATCTGTATTAATTTAAATACAGTTGAAACGGAACCCAAACAACTCATGATTCAAAACTATTGAAGACTATCAAAC